>JAEIFM010000189.1:0-15000 GCA_018901885.1 Zaprionus kolodkinae | reverse complement strand
CTGTCGGGCGCCCGACTTTAGCCTTACCTACTTGTTTATTTTCAAAACCTACATTAATTACATTAAAAAACTTAGTTTTCAAACCAAAAACCCAGTTTTTGAAAAAATTTTTAGGTTATGTCGAAAAGTGTACGTCCTGAAAATATTATGACTTCGGATTCGGATTAAGGAGGTCCAAAAACATATGAACACATATATCACATGACCAGGTCATGACCCCCCATTATTTTTTTGCGCTTTAAAGATTTTTCATGGTTTTTGAGGTTAAGTCGAAACTTAGACGTGCAGGAGTCATTTTGATTGAAGAATCGGATTTAGAAAGTCAAAATACATGAGAAAACATATATCGCATGACCAGATCATGATTCTATATCTTTTTGGGGAAATTTTAAAATTTTTCAGTTTTGTGAGGTTATGTCAAAATCTAGACGTGATGACGTAATTCCGACCCCGGATTCGGATACAGCGACCCAAAATACATATAACTGCATATGCCGCATGACCAGATCATGACAAAAAAAAAATTTTGTGGGGCTGTGTTATCAATACCTTTTAATGTTATACAGTAACCCGTTCTTAGTTTTTCCATTTAAATATCTCAGACGTTTATATTCTATAGCTGTTATAGGAACAATCAGTCAGTCCGTCTGTCTGTTGCAACGCAAATTAGTCCCCCAGTTATTGAGCTATCTTCATGAAACTTTGCTCACAAGATTCTTATTTCCGATTTTATTATTTAATTTATTTATTTTATTTATTTAAATAAGTCGGAACGGGCCAGATCGGACCGATATATCGTATAGCTGTCATGGAGCCTATCGGCCGATTTTCGTTATATTTCAAGATATAGCTATCAGGCTTACCACATCCAAATCTAAGTGTGTCCTTAATAATAAAGTTTCATCAAAATCGAACTAACGATCAACGATCGGCCTAATGAAGGCTGAGTATGTGAAATTATAAGAGGATGATATAATCGATGTACTGTTATAATTGTTCAATAAATGCCACAGAAACCAGCAGCAATCCAAATATATTTTATGTTTTGTATAACTGCAAGGGTATGAAACCTTCGGCAAGCCGAAGGTAGCCTTGCTTTCTTGTTTTTATTTCATTATATTAAAAATTGTATTTCAATATATATTTTTACCCTTCGACAATTGAAAATGGTCAAAAAAGGGTATACTAACTTTGTGCAAAATGTATGTAACAGGCATAAGGAGGCGTGGCAGACCCCATAAAGCATATATATTCTTGCTTAGGATCACTAGCCGAGTCGATTGAGACATGTCCGTCTGTCTGTCCGTCTGTATGAGACAACAGATCTCAGCTATTAAACAAGAAAGCAAGGCTACCTTCGGCTTGCCGAAGGTTTCATACCCTTGCAGTTATACAAAATATAAAATATCTTTGGATTGCTGCTGGTTTCTGTGGTATTTATTGAAGAATTATAACAGTACATCGATTATATCAACCTCTTATAATTTCGAATACTCAGCCTCCTCACCACGGCAAGGTCGCAATCCTCGAGGAGGAATATTTACAATACATTAAACAACATTGCACATATATTCTTTATGTACAATAATAAAATAAATTAATTAACTAAATATTTAAAAATAAATTATTAAATTAGTGATTATAGCTAAGGAACACGCCGTCATGGTGACTATATGGAGTTTGATAAGTGATTGCGGCAGCACCGCTTACTGTGTTATCACAAAATATCCAATCAATTTGAGTTAAATGTTTTGGTGTTGGCACATTTTGTTGTTATTATTTAAAGTAGACTCGAGCTGATCAGTGGTTGTTGATCGGCAAATGTTAAAATCTCCTAATTTTACCAATTTTGTATTATTTTCAGCTGACGTTAGCCTTTCAACATCATTTCTGATTTTATTTCGAAACCTTGTAATAGGAAAAGCTGGATTCCTATAAACAACTATGACTATTGTATGCAAGTATTTAAATGTTATGGACTGGTATATATTTCTTACATTATCAACTATAACTGTTTCATGTAAGAATGTTATGTTTTCCGATATATTTTGTTTTGCATATATCAGTATACAATTCTTAGAAACAGCATTTGGTCGAATGTCTTTGTGTTGTAAAGGATCTGTTGGTCATAAAATCTAAATTTGAAAAGTTCTCTTTCAAAAATGCATTTGAATAACAGCTATATGATTTTTTGTTTAACATCTACATGTAATAGTACTCAGATTTCCATAAAATTGCAACAAGAACCTTCATTAGGCCGATCGTTGATCGTTATAAGTTATAAAAGTTCGATTTGGATGTGGTAAGCCTGATAGCTATATCTTGAAATATAACGAAAATCGGCCGATAGGCTCCATAACAGCTATACGATATATCAGTCCGATCTGGCCCGTTCCGACTTATTTAAAGAGGGCAGAAATAAAAAGCTTGTGAGCAAAGTTTCATGATGATAGCTCAATAACTGGGGGACTAATTTGCGTTGCAACAGACAGACGGACTGACTGATTGTTCCTATAACAGCTATAGAATATAAACGTCTGAGATATTTATATGGAAAAACAAAGGGCGGGTTACTGTATAACATTAAAAGGTATTGATAATGTGCGGTATTTCCAAAAACAAAACAGGTTTGCATACAAAAACTCTGATTTCAGCCGATTGTTCCTATGGCAGCTATATGTTATAGTCGTCCGATTTTGATACAATTTTGACAGCACGTTAGGAACGTAATAAGAATAAGATTTGCCAAATCTTGTTGCAATATCTTGAAAAACAACAAAAATCGGCCGATAGCTTCTATGACAGCTATACGATATATCGGTCCGATCTGGCTCGTTCCGACTTATTTACAGCCTACAGTAATAAGAAGCTTGTGTGCCAAGTTTCATTAAGATAGTTCAAAAACTGAGAAACTAGTTTGCGTTGCAACAGACGGACGGACGGACGGACGGACGGACGGACGGACGGACGGACGGACGGACGGACGGACAGACGGACATCCATTTTTCGACTCCTCTGGTGATGCTGATTCAGAATATATATACTTTATAGGGTCGGAGATGTCTCCTAAGGTGCGTTGCAAACTTCTGGCTAAAATTAATATACCCTCTGCAAGGGTATAAAAAGCCAAATTTGGCACGAAGGTTTCTATAAATCATAGGCAGATCAAGTTTATGTCAAATGTTTGATGCCACGCCCACCGCCCCCGCAAATCGGTTATTTGCGATTATTAAGCAAAGTATTAAACGCATAACGTTCTGCTTCGGTTTGTATAAAGCTAAATGCAATATAAATATATCCTCCAAATTACAATCTGATCGGACTAATAACACAGAAGTTATTCAAGTCAACGTTTTCAGTAAAAATGTTCGGTACGGGCAGCAGCCGACGCGCTGCTTTGAGCAGTTGACGCCGACGTCGACGTTGCGTCGTGTCGCTTTACTCTTCACGCGCGTCGCTGTGTGAGTGCGAGCGAGTAAGCTATATGTACTAGAAGTATTTGTGCAGAATTCTCTGTTTGAAATTATTAGTGTGGTTAAACGTTTGTAACGGATTTTAAAATTGGGAGAAGGGGATCTTACTGTCGGGCGCCCGACTGTAGCCTTACCCACTTGTTTTTGTTTTTATAATATTAAAAATTGTATTTCTATATATATTTTTATACCCTTGCAACGCATCTTTGGAGACATCTCCGACCCTATAAAGTATATATATTCTGAATCAGCATCACCAGAGGTGTCGAAAAATGGATGTCCGTCTGTCCGTCCGTCCGTCCGTCTGTTGCAACGCAAACTAGTCTCTCAGTTTTTGAGCTATCTTCATGGAACTTCTTATTGCTGTACCCTGTAAATAAGTCGAAACGATCCAGATCGGACCACTATAACATATAGCTGCCATAGAAACAATCGGCTGAAATCAGGGTTTTTGTATGTAAACCAGTAGAAAACAGCAGCAATCCAAATTTATTTTATATTTAGTATAACTGCAAGGGTATAAATCCTTCGGCAAGCCGAATTGAGCCTTGCTTTCTTGTTGTTTTTCAAGATTTTGCAACACGATTTGGCAAATCTTATTCTTATTACGTTCTTAATGTGCTTTTAAAATTGTATCAAAATCGGACCACTATATCATATAGCTGCCATAGGAACAATCGGCTGCTAATCAGGGTTGTATGCAAACAGAAACCAGCAGCAATCCAAATGTATTGTATATTTAGTATAACTGCAAGGGTATAAAACCCTTGCTTTCTTGTTTTTAATTTCATTATTTCTTCATTTCATCATACATCTGTTTTACATCTCCTTCTTCGTTAAGTTACAACAGCTAGTATTCATTTCTGTTACGTTGATTACATTTCTCATACATTGATAATGCATGTTAACTACTCTGTGAATTTAATGCTAACGATGTCAAATAAGTACTAGTTTAAGTACTACAATCAATTAAAGGGCGCGAACATTCTCCCCGCCTTGGAAGCTCCTTCCAACCTTACATGACCAATTCCTCCTCCAAAGGCAAAGGGCATATTTTGTGTATGTTTCGTTTAAGTGTGCCGCTTTTGGTCCTTAGAGTTACTACTCGCACCACGCTGTCTGCTCCTGGATGCAACTCGACTACTCGTCCCAGCAACCATTGCCCAGGTGAAGAGTTATCCTCTGCAATCAAGGCAAGTTTGATGTTACTAACGCCTTTTGTCCATCGGGTTCGCTCCTGTAGTAAAGTAAGGTACTCTGAAGACCAGCGTTTCCAGAATGTGCTCTGAACCAATAGGATTCGTTTCCAGTGATTGATCACTAACAGTTTAACCAAGTCACTGTCAACCGATTCCACCAGCGCATTCAATGGGCGATCAACTAGGAAGTGGCCAGGCGTCAGCGCTTCCAAATCATTTCCGTCAGACGACAAGGGGTAGAGTGGTCTCGAGTTCATCACCGCCTCTACCTGTGCTACAGCGGTCGAAAGGTCTTCAAAGTTTAGCGATGTACTGTTCGCACTTTTCAATAGCAGTTGCTTCGCAACCTTTACTGCACTCTCCCAAAGTTCTCCGAAATGAGGGGAACGTGGCGGGATGAAGTGAAACTGCACTCCTCGCTTGGTGCACTCGTCAACCACGGTACATTTGTCCAACTCTTCCAGACCTCGATTTAGCTCACGTGAGGCGCCCACAAAGTTTGTGGCGTTGTCACAATACAAATCCGTGCTGAGTCCTCGACGGGCAAAAAATCGTTTCAATGCAGCGAAGAAGGCATTGGCACTTAGATCAGAATTGATTTCCAAGTGGCATTCCTTTTTAAGGAAGCACACGAATACGCAGAGGTAAACCTTTACAGGCCGCTTGCCACGCATGTTGAAATGTCCTATCTGGAACCCGCAAAGTCCAGACTAGCACGATGAAATGGGTAGTTATTGCCGCTCACACGCCTCGTAGGTAGGTCACCCATTAGCTGTGTTGCTAGAACTGGTCTCAGGCGAAAACATGTAACGCAGCCTCGCACAATCTTGCGAGCTAGCTTCCTGCAATTGACAATCCAATACTTCTGCCGCAAAAAGCGCAAAGAGCTAGCACTCTGGCATGTAAATTCAAATGATGTGTGTGTTTTACCAGCCATTGATCACTGGATGATTAGAAGGTAGCAAAATTGGATGCTTGATGTCAAATGCTAACTCTGCCTTGCCTAAGCGTAACAATGTACCGAAGGCCTCCCGATAATTCTGCTGCGGTTAGCGCACTCAGTTTCTGAGTAGTTGCTTTCATAGTGCGTTTGCGCCAACGAAATATGAAACCAAATACTCGCTGCAGCTTAAGAAAATCATTTGCAAATTTTACTTGTGCTGACTATATCATTGTGATTATTATGGCTTATACTCGCCGCTAAGGAAAACGTTGTTTTTCTTTGCTCTGGCATCGGTTCGTCGTTCTTCCAACGCTCTGATCGCCAAGCATCTTGAACATCTTTTAGAAATTGGGGGCCATGCCACCACAACTCTGAATTGTGTAAGTCAGTTGGGTACAATCCCCTAGATACAATATCTGCTGGATTTAGTTGAGTGTCTACCTTAAACCAATCCTGTATATTTGACAATTCTTGAATTTGAGCCACTCTGTTAGCCACAAATGTAGTCCATCGGCTTGCATGAGCAGATAGCCAGTTCAATACAATGGTGGACTCCGTGAAAAATGCTATCTGGTATACCTTCAGATGAATGCTAGAGCAAACCTTTGCCATCAGCTTGGTCATAATCACAGCTCCTTGCAATTCTAATCGAGGTAGAGAGGACGCTCTAACTGGCGAAACCTTTGATTTGGCGGCTACCAATCGCACGGTCACTTGGCCTGCCGTGTCTTTTAGGCGAGAGTATACAGCTCCGCCGTAAGCCCGATTCGATGCATTTGAGAATCCGAAAAGCTCCAATGTATCTACCTCCGCTTTAACTGGTACGACTGAGCGAGGTAAGGAACATTGATCAATTAATTTAACTCTTCTCTGTACTTGCTCCATTGAATAGCATAGCTAGGGGAAAGTTCCTTGTCCCAATCCTGCTTCAACAACCAGAGCTCCTGAACAAAGATCTTGCCTAGGATCAGAATTGGACTCAAGAATCCTAGAGGATCAAACACTTGAGCCAGCTCTGACAACACTGTACGCTTGGTAATGGTTGAACAGTATTTGATATTATAAGAGAACTGAAACCTATCAACGCCACTCGTCCAATATATTCCAAGTGTCTTGGTTGCATCTTCTGTTTTCAGCGTTAACGGCTCAGCAGGTTGAGAGATTTGCTAATAATTATTACGCCATTTACGCAACTCGAATCCACCTTTCTCTAATATTTCCGTTGCCTCTCGCTTAAGCTCTAAAAGCTCAGCTATCGAGTCTGCACCACATAGCATCCACCCATGTGAAAGTTTTTATTTATGGCCTTAGCCGCTAACGGGAATTGTTAACCAAATTTCTCTGCTAAATAATAAAGACAGCGTACTGCGAGAAAAGAAGCGGAATTTGTTCCATAAGTGACAGTCTTCAGCCGCAACACCTTAATAGGATCCGCAGAGTTCGAGCGCCACAGTAAACACTGATAATTTCGCTGAGATTCTGTGACTAAAATTTGTCTGTACATTTTTGCTATGTCAGCCGACAGCGCTTACTTATAGAATCTGAATCGTGTCAGTGTCACAAACAACTCGGGTTGTAAAGTTGGTCCCACCAACATGGTATCGTTGAGGAACACACCATTGCTGGACTTGCACGACGCGTCAAAAACTACTCGCAATTTAGTCGTCCGACTATCAGGTCGAACAACTGGATGATGTGGTAAAAAATACTGAACTTCTTATATTTTTTTGTCCTCCAATATTTCTAAATGACCCAAGCTGGTATATTGCTCAGTGAAATCAACATATTGCTGCTTAAGCGCAGGCTGACGACATGATTTGCTATCTAAGTTCAAAAATCGCGAAAGTGCGATTTTGTACGTGTCGCCTAACGATACCTTAGGCTCTTTAAAAGGTAGTGTCCCACTAGGCGCCCAGACTCCAACTGCCTGACATTTGACGCAAAGTGAGTTTCGCACTGCCGTTCCTCATTAGTGAATTTATCCGCGACCTCGGGCAACTCATCAAACCTCCAAAACCATTGCACTAAGTCATGCAACTCATCTGGCTTCGAGGCCCTTTTTTCGCTTCGTTCACTAGCAACGAGACTCCTGTTGTGGGCGTAAATTCCACAACGACTATCCAGCCAACAAATAAATAAATAAATAAATAAATAAATAAATAAATAAATAAATAAATAAATAAATAAATAAATAAATAAATAAATAAATAAATAAATAAATAAATAAATAAATAAATAAATAAATAAATAAATAAATAAATAAATAAATAAATAAATAAATAAATAAATAAATAAATAAATAAATAAATAAATAAATAAATAAATAAATAAATAAATAAATAAATAAATAAATAAATAAATAAATAAATAAATAAATAATCAGGGTTGTATGCAAACAGAAACCAGCAGCAATCCAAATGTATTGTATATTTAGTATAACTGCAAGGGTATAAAACCCTTGCTCTCTTGTTTTTAATTTCATTATTTCTTCATTTCATCATACATCTGTTTTACATCTCCTTCTTCGTTAAGTTAAAACAGCTAGTATTCATTTCTGTTACGTTGATTACATTTCTCATACATTGATAATGCATGTTAACTACTCTGTGAATTTAATGCTAACGATGTCAAATAAGTACTATAAGTACTATCAATTAAAGGGCGCGAACATTCTCCCCGCCTTGGAAGCTCCTTCCAACCTTACATGACCAATTCCTCCTCCAAAGGCAAAGGGCATATTTTGTGTATGTTTCGTTTAAGTGTGCCGCTTTTGGTCCTTAGAGTTACTACTCGCACCACGCTGTCTGCTCCTGGATGCAACTCGACTACTCGTCCCAGCAACCATTGCCCAGGTGAAGAGTTATCCTCTGCAATCAAGGCAAGTTTGATGTTACTAACGCCTTTTGTCCATCGGGTTTGCTCCTGTAGTAAAGTAAGGTACTCTGAAGACCAGCGTTTCCAGAATGTGCTCTGAACCAATAGGATTCGTTTCCAGTGATTGATCACTAACAGTTTAACCAAGTCACTGTCAACCGATTCCACCAGCGCATTCAATGGGCGATCAACTAGGAAGTGGCCAGGCGTCAGCGCTTCCAAATCATTTCCGTCAGACGACAAGGGGTAGAGTGGTCTCGAGTTCATCACCGCCTCTACCTGTGCTACAGCGGTCGAAAGGTCTTCAAAGTTTAGCGATGTACTGTTCGCACTTTTCAATAGCAGTTGCTTCGCAACCTTTACTGCACTCTCCCAAAGTTCTCCGAAATGAGGGGAACGTGGCGGGATGAAGTGAAACTGCACTCCTCGCTTGGTGCACTCGTCAACCACGGTACATTTGTCCAACTCTTCCAGACCTCGATTAAGCTCACAAAGTTTGTGGCGTTGTCACAATACAAATCCGTGCTGAGTCCTCGACGGGCAAAAAATCGTTTCAATGCAGCGAAGAAGGCATTGGCACTTAGATCAGAATTGATTTCCAAGTGGCATTCCTTTTTAAGGAAGCACACGAATACGCAGAGGTAAACCTTTACAGGCCGCTTGCCACGCATGTTGAAATGTCCTATCTGGAACCCGCAAAGTCCAGACTAGCACGATGAAATGGGTAGTTATTGCCGCTCACACGCCTCGTAGGTAGGTCACCCATTAGCTGTGTTGCTAGAACTGGTCTCAGGCGAAAACATGTAACGCAGCCTCGCACAATCTTGCGAGCTAGCTTCCTGCAATTGACAATCCAATACTTCTGCCGCAAAAAAGCGCAAAGAGCTAGCACTCCGGCATGTAAATTCAAATGATGTGTGTGTTTTACCAGCCATTGATCACTGGATGCTTAGAAGGTAGCAAAATTGGAAGCTTGATGTCAAATGCTAACTCTGCCTTGCCTAAGCGTAACAATGTACCGAAGGCCTCCCGATAATTCTGCTGCGGTTAGCGCACTCAGTTTCTGAGTAGTTGCTTTCATAGTGCGTTTGCGCCAACGAAATATGAAACCAAATACTCGCTGCAGCTTAAGAAAATCATTTGCAAATTTACTTGTGCTGACTATATCATTGTGATTATTATGGCTTATACTCGCCGCTAAGGAAAACGTTGTTTTTCTTTGCTCTGGCATCGGTTCGTCGTTCTTCCAACGCTCTGATCGCCAAGTATCTTGAACATCTTTTAGAAATTGGGGGCCATGCCACCACAACTCTGAATTGTGTAAGTCAGTTGGGTACAATCCCCTAGATACAATATCTGCTGGATTTAGTTTAGTGTCTACGTTAAACCAATCCTGTATATTTGACAATTCTTGAATTTGAGCCACTCTGTTAGCCACAAATGTAGTCCATCGGCTTGCATGAGCAGATAGCCAGTTCAATACAATGGTGGACTCCGTGAAAAATGCTATCTGGTATACCTTCAGATGAATGCTAGAGCAAACCTTTGCCATCAGCTTGGTCATAATCACAGCTCCTTGCAATTCTAATCGAGGTAGAGAGGACGCTCTAACTGGCGAAACCTTTGATTTGGCGGCTACCAATCGCACGGTCACTTGGCCTGCCGTGTCTTTTAGGCGAGAGTATACAGCTCCGCCGTAAGCCCGATTCGATGCATTTGAGAATCCGAAAAGCTCCAATGTATCTACCTCCGCTTTAACTGGTACGACTGAGCGAGGTAAGGAACATTGATCAATTAATTTAACTCTTCTCTGTACTTGCTCCATTGAATAGCATAGCTAGGGGAAAGTTCCTTGTCCCAATCCTGCTTCAACAACCAGAGCTCCTGAACAAAGATCTTGCCTAGGATCAGAATTGGACTCAAGAATCCTAGAGGATCAAACACTTGAGCCAGCTCTGACAACACTGTACGCTTGGTAATGGTTGAACAGTATTTGATATTATAAGAGAACTGAAACCTATCAACGCCACTCGTCCAATATATTCCAAGTGTCTTGGTTGCATCTTCTGTTTTCAGCGTTAACGGCTCAGCAGGTTGAGAGATTTGCTAATAATTATTACGCCATTTACGCAACTCGAATCCACCTTTCTCTAATATTTCCGTTGCCTCTCGCTTAAGCACTAAAAGCTCAGCTATCGAGTCTGCACCACATAGCATCCATCCATGTAAAAGTTTTTATTTATGGCCTTAGCCGCTAACGGGAATTGTTAACCAAATTTCTCTGCTAAATAATAAAGACAGCGTACTGCGAGAAAAGAAGCGGAATTTGTTCCATAAGTGACAGTCTTCAGCCGCAACACCTTAATAGGATCCGCAGAGTTCGAGCGCCACAGTAAACACTGATAATTTCGCTGAGATTCTGTGACTAAAATTTGTCTGTACATTTTTGCTATGTCAGCCGACAGCGCTTACTTATAGAATCTGAATCGTGTCAGTGTCACAAACAACTCGGGTTGTAAAGTTGGTCCCACCAACATGGTATCGTTGAGGAACACACCATTGCTGGACTTGCACGACGCGTCAAAAACTACTCGCAATTTAGTCGTCCGACTATCAGGTCGAACAACTGGATGATGTGGTAAAAAATACTGAACTTCTTATATTTTTGAGTCCTCCAATATTTCTAAATGACCCAAGCTGGTATATTGCTCAGTGAAATCAACATATTGCTGCTTAAGCGCAGGCTGACGACATGATTTGCGATCTAAGTTCAAAAATCGCGAAGGTGCGATTTTGTACGTGTCGCCTAACGATACCTTAGGCTCTTTAAAAGGTAGTGTCCCACTAGGCGCCCAGCCTCCAACTGCCTGACATTTGACGCAAAGTGAGTTTCGCACTGCCGTTCCTCATTAGTGAATTTATCCACGACCTCGGGCAACTCATCAAACCTCCAAAACCATTGCACTAAGTCATGCAACTCATCTGGCTTCGATGGCCCTTTTTCGCTTCGTTCACTAGCATCGAGACTCCTGTTGTGGGCGTAAATTCCACAACGACTATCCAGCCAACAAATAAATAAATAAATAAATAAATAAATAAATAAATAAATAAATAAATAAATAAATAAATAAATAAATAAATAAATAAATAAATAAATAAATAAATAAATAAATAAATAAATAAATAAATAAATAAATAAATAAATAAATAAATAAATAAATAAATAAATAAATAAATAAATAAATAAATAAATAAATAAATAAATAAATAAATAAATAAATAAATAAATAAATAAATAAATAAATAAATAAATAAATAAATAAATAAATAAATAAATAAATAAATAAATAAATAAATAAATAAATAAATAAATAAATAAATAAATAAATAAATAAATAAATAAATAAATAAATAAATAAATAAATAAATAAATAAATAAATAAATAAATAAATAAATAAATAAATAAATAAATAAATAAATACATAAATAAATAAATAAATAAATAAATAAATAAATAAATAAATAAATAAATAAATAAATAAATAAATAAATAAATAAATAAATAAATAAATAAATAAATAAATAAATAAATAAATAAATAAATAAATAAATAAATAAATAAATAAATAAATAAATAAATAAATAAATAAATAAATAAATAAATAAATAAATAAATAAATAAATAAATAAATAAATAAATAAATAAATAAATAAATAAATAAATAAATAAATAAATAAATAAATAAATAAATAAATAAATAAATAAATAAATAAATAAATAAATAAATAAATAAATAAATAAATAAATAAATAAATAAATAAATAAATAAATAAATAAATAAATAAATAAATACATAAATAAATAAATAAATAAATAAATAAATAAATAAATAAATAAATAAATAAATAAATAAATAAATAAATAAATAAATAAATAAATAAATAAATAAATAAATAAATAAATAAACAATCGGCTGAAATCAGGGTTGTATGCAAACAGAAACCAGCAGCAATCCAAATGTATTGCATATTTAGTATAACTGCAAGGGTATAAAACCCTTGCTTTCTTGTTTTTAATTTCATTATTTCTTCATTTCATCATACATCTGTTTTACATCTCCTTCTTCGTTAAGTTACAACAGCTGGTATTCATTTCTGTTACGTTGATTACATTTCTCATACATTGATAATTCATGTTAACTACTCTGTGAATTTAATGCTAACGATGTCAAATAAGTACTAGTTTAAGTACTACAATCAATTAAAGGGCGCGAACATTCTCCCCGCCTTGGAAGCTCCTTCAACCTTACATGACCAATTCCTCCTCCAAAGGCAAAGGGCATATTTTGTGTATGTTTCGTTTAAGTGTGCCGCTTTTGGTCCTTAGAGTTACTACTCGCACCACGCCGTCTGCTCCTGGATGCAACTCGACTACTCGTCCCAGCAACCATTGCCCAGGTGGAGAGTTATCCTCTGCAATCAAGGCATATTTGATGTTACTAACGCCTTTTGTCCATCGGGTTCGCTCCTGTAGTAAAGTAAGGTACTCTGAAGACCAGCGTTTCCAGAATGTGCTCTGAACCAATAGGATTCGTTTCCAGTGATTGAACACTAACAGTTTAACCAAGTCACTGTCAACCGATTCCACCAGCGCATTCAATGGGCGATCAACTAGGAAGTGGCCAGGCGTCAGCGCTTCCAAATCATTTCCGTCAGACGACAAGGGGTAGAGTGGTCTCGAGTTCATCACCGCCTCTACCTGTGCTACAGCGGTCGAAAGGTCTTCAAAGTTTAGCGATGTACTGTTCGCACTTTTCAATAGCAGTTGCTTCGCAACCTTTACTGCACTCTCCCAAAGTTCTCCGAAATGAGGGGAACGTGGCGGGATGAAGTGAAACTGCACTCCTCGCTTGGTGCACTCGTCAACCACTGTACATTTGTCCAACTCTTCCAGACCTCGATTTAGCTCACGTGAGGCGCCCACAAAGTTTGTGGCGTTGTCACAATACAAATCCGTGCTGAGTCCTCGACGGGCAAAAAATCGTTTCAATGCAGCGAAGAAGGCATTGGCACTTAGATCAGAATTGATTTCCAAGTGGCATTCCTTTTTAAGGAAGCACACGAATACGCAGAGGTAAACCTTTACAGGCCGCTTGCCACGCATGTTGAAATGTCCTATCTGGAACCCGCAAAGTCCAGACTAGCACGATGAAATGGGTAGTTATTGCCGCTCACACGCCTCGTAGGTAGGTCACCCATTAGCTGTGTTGCTAGAACTGGTCTCAGGCGAAAACATGTAACGCAGCCTCGCACAATCTTGCGAGCTAGCTTCCTGCAATTGACAATCCAATACTTCTGCCGCAAAAAAGCGCAAAGAGCTAGCACTCCGGCATGTAAATTCAAATGATGTGTGTGTTTTACCAGCCATTGATCACTGGATGATTAGAAGGTAGCAAAATTGGATGCTTGATGTCAAATGCTAACTCTGCCTTGCCTAAGCGTAACAATGTACCGAAGGCCTCCCGATAATTCTGCTGCGGTTAGCGCACTCAGTTTCTGAGTAGTTGCTTTCATAGTGCGTTTGCGCCAACGAAATATGAAACCAAATACTCGCTGCAGCTTAAGAAAATCATTTGCAAATTTACTTGTGCTGACTATATCATTGTGATTAATATGGCTTATACTCGCCGCTAAAGAAAACGTTGTTTTTCTTTGCTCTGGCATCGGTTCGTCGTTCTTCCAACGCTCTGACCAAGTATCTTGAACATCTTTTAGAAATTGGGGGCCATGCCACCACAACTCTGAATTGTGTAAGTCAGTTGGGTACAATCCCCTAGATACAATATCTGCTGGATTTAGTTTAGTGTCTACCTTAAACCAATCCTGTATATTTGACAATTCTTGAACTTGAGCCACTCTGTTAGCCACAAATGTAGTTTATCGGCTTGCATGAGCAGATAGCCAGTTCAATACAATGGTGGAGTCCGTGAAAAATGCTATCTGGTATACCTTCAGATGAATGCTAGAGCAAACCTTTGCCATCAGCTTGGTCATAATCACAGCTCCTTGCAATTCTAATCGAGGTAGAGAGGACGCTCTAACTGGCGAAACCTTTGATTTGGCGGCTACCAATCGCACGGTCACTTGGCCTGCCGTGTCTTTTAGGCGAGAGTATACAGCTCCGCCGTAAGCCCGATTCGATGCATTTGAGAATCCGAAAAGCTCCAATGTATCTACCTCCTCTTTAACTGGTACGACTGAGCGAGGTAAGGAACATTGATCAATTAATTTAACTCTTCTCTGTACTTGCTCCATTGAATAGCATAGCTAGGGGAAAGTTCCTCGTCCCAATCCTGCTTCAACAACCAGAGCTCCTGAACAAAGATCTTGCCTAGGATCAGAATTGGACTCAAGAATCCTAGAGGATCAAACACTTGAGCCAGCTCTGACAACACTGTACGCTTGGTAATGGTTGAACAGTATTTGATATTATAAGAGAACTGAAACCTA
>JAEIFM010000019.1:0-54199 GCA_018901885.1 Zaprionus kolodkinae | reverse complement strand
AAATTTTGAAATTTTTTTTCAAAATTTTTGAAATTTTTTTCAAAATTTTTGAAATTTTTTTTCAAAATTTTTGAAATTTTTTTTCAAAATTTTTTGAAATTTTTTTTTCAAAATTTTTGAAATTTTTTCAAAATTTTATTTTTCAAAATTTTTGAAATTTTTTTTCAAAATTTTTTGAAATTTTTTTTCAAAATTTTTTCAAAATTTTTTGAAATTTTTTAAAATTTTTTTTCAAAATTTTTTGAAATTTTTTTTCAAAATTTTTTGAAATTTTTTTTTCAAAATTTTTTTGAAATTTTTTTTCAAAATTTTTTGAAATTTTTTTTCAAAATTTTTTGAAATTTTTTTTCAAAATTTTTGAAATTTTTTTTCAAAATTTTTTGAAATTTTTTCAAAATTTTTGAAATTTTTTTTCAAAATTTTTTGAAATTTTTTTGAAATTTTTTTTCAAAATTTTTGAAATTTTTTTTTCAAAATTTTTGAAATTTTTTTTCAAAATTTTTGAAATTTTTTTTCAAAATTTTTGAAATTTTTTTTTCAAAATTTTTGAAATTTTTTTTTCAAAATTTTTGAAATTTTTTTTTCAAAATTTTTTGAAATTTTTTTTTCAAAATTTTTGAAATTTTTTTTCAAAATTTTTGAAATTTTTTTTTCAAAATTTTTTGAAATTTTTTTTTCAAAATTTTTGAAATTTTTTTTCAAAATTTTTGAAATTTTTTTTTCAAAATTTTTGAAATTTTTTTTTCAAAATTTTTGAAATTTTTTTTTCAAAATTTTTGAAATTTTTTTTCAAAATTTTTTGAAATTTTTTTTTCAAAATTTTTGAAATTTTTTTTCAAAATTTTTTGAAATTTTTTTTCAAAATTTTTGAAATTTTTTTTCAAAATTTTTTTGAAATTTTTTTTTCAAAATTTTTGAAATTTTTTTTCAAAATTTTTGAAATTTTTTTTTCAAAATTTTTTTGAAATTTTTTTTCAAAATTTTTTGAAATTTTTTTTCAAAATTTTTGAAATTTTTTTTTCAAAATTTTTGAAATTTTTTTTCAAAATTTTTTGAAATTTTTTTTCAAAATTTTTGAAATTTTTTTTCAAAATTTTTTGAAATTTTTTTTCAAAATTTTTGAAATTTTTTTTCAAAATTTTTTGAAATTTTTTTTCAAAATTTTTGAAATTTTTTTTCAAAATTTTTTGAAATTTTTTTTTCAAAATTTTTGAAATTTTTTTTCAAAATTTTTGAAATTTTTTTTTCAAAATTTTTGAAATTTTTTTTCAAAATTTTTGAAATTTTTTTTTCAAAATTTTTTGAAATTTTTTTTTCAAAATTTTTTGAAATTTTTTTTCAAAATTTTAATAATTTTTTCAAAATTTTTTGAAATTTTTTTTTCAAAATTTTTGAAATTTTTTTTCAAAATTTTTGAAATTTTTTTTCAAAATTTTTTGAAATTTTTTTTCAAAATTTTTTGAAATTTTTTTTCAAAATTTTTTGAAATTTTTTTTCAAAATTTTTGAAATTTTTTTTTCAAAATTTTTTGAAATTTTTTTTCAAAATTTTTGAAATTTTTTTTTCAAAATTTTTGAAATTTTTTTTTCAAAATTTTTTGAAATTTTTTTTCAAAATTTTTGAAATTTTTTTCAAAATTTTTGAAATTTTATTTAAGGTTATTTCAAATTTTTAAAATTTTTTCAAATTTTTTTTATTTTTGAAATTTTTCAAATTTTTTTCAAAAATTATTTTTCAAAATTTTTGAATTTTTTTAAAATTTTGAAATTTTTTTTTAAATTTTGAAATTTTTTTCAAAATTTTTGAAATTTTTTTTCAAATTTTTTATATTTTTTCAAAATTTTTGAAATTTTTTCAAAATTTTTTGAAATTTTTTCAAAATTTTTGAAATTTTTTTTTTCAAAATTTTTGAAATTTTTGATTTCAAAATTTTTTTTTTAAATTTTTTCAAAATTTTTGAAATTTTTTTCAAAATTTTTGAAATTTTTTCAAAATTTTTAAATAATTTTTCAAAATTTTTGAAATTTTTTTCAAAATTTTTTTCAAATTTTTTTTTTCAAAATTTTGAAATTTTTTCAAAATTTTTGAAATTTTTTCAAAATTTTTTCAAGAAATTTTTTTTCAAAATTTTTGAAATTTTTTCAAAATTTTTGAAATTTTTTCAAAATTTTTTGAAATTTTTTCAAAATTTTTGAAATTTTTTTTTCAAAATTTTTGAAATTTTTTTTAAAATTTTTGAAATTTTTTTCAAATTTTTAATTTTCAATTTTTTTCAAATTTTTTAAAATTTTGAAATTTTTTCAAAATTTTTGAAATTTTTTCAAAATTTTTGAAAATTTTTTTCAAAATTTTTAAAATTTTTTCAAAATTTTTGAAATTTTTTTTTTAAAATTTTGAAATTTTTTAAATCAAAATTTTTAAATTTTTCAAAATTTTTGAAATTTTTTTCAAAATTTTTTTGAAATTTTTTCAAAATTTTTGAAATTTTTCAAAATTTTTCAATTTTTTTTTTCAAATTTTTTGAAATTTTTTCAAAATTTTTGAAATTTTTTTTCAAAATTTTTGAATTTTTTTTTCAAAATTTTTGAAATTTTTTCAAAATTTTTGAAATTTTTTGAAATTTTGAAATTTTTTCAAAATTTTTTGAAAATTTTTCAAAATTTTTGAAAATTTTTTTTCAAAATTTTGAAATTTTTTCAAAATTTTTGAATTTTTTTCAAAATTTTTGAAATTTTTTTCAAAATTTTGAAATTTTTTCAAAATTTTTGAAATTTTTTTTTTAAAATTTTTGAAATTTTTTTAAAATTTTTGAAATTTTTTCAAAATTTTTAAATTTTTTTCAAAATTTTTGAAATTTTTTCAAAATTTTTGGATTTTTTCAAAATTTTTGAAATTTTTTCAAAATTTTTGAAATTTGTTTTCAAAATTTTTGGAAATTTTTTCAAATTTTTAAATTTTTTAAAATTTTTAAGGTTTTCAAAATTTTTGAAATTTTTTCAAAGGTTTGAATTTTCAAAATTTTTTCGAAATTTTTCAAAATTTTGAATTTTTTCAAAATTTTTGAATTTTTTCAAAATTTTGAAATTTTTTCAAAATTTTGAAATTTTTTCAAAATTTTTAAAATTTTTCAAATTTTTTTCTTTTCAAATTTTGAAATTTTTTCAAAATTTTTGGAAATTTTTTCAAAATTTTGAATTTTTTTCAAAATTTTGAAATTTTTTCAAATTTTTAAATAATTTTTCAAAATTTTTGAAATTTTTTCAAAATTTTTTCAAATTTTTTTCAAAATTTTTGAAATTTTTTCAAAATTTTTAAGATTTTTCAAAATTTTTGAAATTTTTTTTCAAATTTTTCAAATTTTTTTTTAAAATTTTTTGAATTTTTTTCAAATTTTTAAAATTTTTCAAATTTTGAAATTTTTCAAAATTTTGAAATTTTTCAAAATTTTCAAAATTTTTGAAATTTTTCAAAATTTTTGAAATTTTTTCAAATTTTTGAAATTTTTTCAAAATTTTTGAAATTTTTTTTCAAAATTTTTGAAATTTTTTCAAAATTTTTGAAATTTTTTCAAAATTTTTGAAATTTTTCAAATTTTTGAATTTTTTCAAATTTTTGAGGTGCAGAATTTTTCAAATTTTTGAATTTTTCAAATTTTTTCAAAATTTTCAAATTTTGAAATTTTTTAAAATTTTTTCAAAGTTTTGAAATTTTTTTCAAAATTTTTGAAATTTTTTTTTCAAAGATTTTTTTCAAATTTTTCAAAATTTTTTTCAAATTTTTTTTTTCAAAATTTTCAAAAATTTTCAAAATTTTTTGAAATTTTTTCAAAATTTTTTTGAAATTTTTTTTCAAAATTTTTGAAATTTTTTCAAAAATTTTTCAAAGTTTTTTTAAGGATTTTTTCAAAATTTTTGAAATTTTTTCAAAGTTTTCAAAATTTTTTCAAATTTTGAATTTTTTCAAAATTTTTGAAATTTTTTCAAAATTTTGAAATTTTTTTTAAAATTTTTGAAATTTTTTTTCAAAATTTTTTTGAAATTTTTCAAATTTTTTAAATTTTTCAAAATTTTTGTTTTTTTGAAATTTTTCAAAATTTTGAATTTTTTTTCAAAATTTTTGAAATTTTTTAAAATTTTTTTTCAAAATTTTTCAAAATTTTGAAATTTTTCAAAATTTTGAAATTTTTTCAAAATTTTTGAAATTTTTCAAAATTTTAATTTTCAAAATTTTTGAAATTTTTTTCAAAATTTTTGAATTTTTTTTCAAAATTTTTCTCAAATTTTTTAATTTTTCAAAATTTTTTGATTTTTTTTCAAAATTTTTGAAAATTTTTTTTTTCAAAATTTTTGAAATTTTTTTCAAAATTTTTGAAATTTTTTCAAAATTTTTTGAAATTTTTTCAAAATTTTTGAAATTTTTTTCAAAATTTTTGAAATTTTTTCAAAATTTTTGAAATTTTTTCAAAATTTTGAAATTTTTCAAAATTTTTGAAATTTTTTTCAAAATTTTTGAAATTTTTTCAAAATTTTCAAATTTTTCAAATTTTTCAAAATTTTTCAAAGTTTTCAAAATTTTTTTCAAAATTTTTGAAATTTTTTCAAAATTTTTGAAGTTTTTTTCAAAATTTTTTTAATTTTTTTTTCAAAATTTTTGAAATTTTTTCAAAATTTTTTGAAATTTTTTCAAAATTTTGAAATTTTTTCAAAATTTTTGAAAATTTTTCAAAATTTTGAAATTTTTTTCAAATTTTTGAAATTTTTTCAAAATTTTTGAAATTTTTTCAAAATTTTTGAAATTTTTTCAAAATTTTTGAATTTTTTCAAATTTTTTAAATTTTTTCAAAATTTTGAAATTTTTTTCAAAATTTTTGAAATTTTTTCAAAATTTTTGAAATTTTTTCAAAATTTTTTGAAATTTTTTTTTCAAAATTTTTGAAATTTTTTCAAAATTTTTTGAAATTTTTTTTCAAAATTTTGAAATTTTTTTCAAAATTTTTGAAATTTTTTTTTTTTTTCAAATTTTTGAAATTTTTTTTCAAAATTTTTTCAAATTTTTTGGAATTTTTTTCAAAATTTTTGAAATTTTTTTTTCAAAATTTTTGAAATTTTTTCAAAATTTTTTTTCAATTTTTTGAAAATTTTTTTGGTTTTTTCAAATTTTTTAAAATTTTTTCAAAATTTTTGAAATTTTTTCAAAATTTTTGAATTTTTTCAAAATTTTTTGAAATTTTTTCAAATTTTTCAAAATTTTTCAAAATTTTTTTTCAAAATTTTTGAAATTTTTTCAAAATTTTGGAAATTTTTTCAAAATTTTTGAAATTTTTTTCAAAATTTTTGAAATTTTTTTCAAAATTTTTGAAATTTTTTCAAAATTTTTGAAATTTTTTTTTTTTCAAAATTTTTGAAATTTTTTTCAAAATTTTTGAATTTTTTTTTTAATTTTTGAAATTTTTCAAAATTTTTATAATTTTTCAAAATTTTGAAATTTTTTCAAAATTTTGAAAATTTTTCAAAATTTTTGAAATTTTTTTTTCAAAATTTTTGAAATTTTTTTTTTAAAATTTTTGAAATTTTTTCAAAATTTTTTTTCAAAATTTTTCAAATTTTTTCAAATTTTTCAAAATTTTTGAAATTTTTTTTCAAAATTTTTGAAATTTTTTTCAAAATTTTTGAATTTTTTCAAAATTTTTAAATTTTTTCAAAATTTTTTGAAATTTTTTCAAAATTTTTGAAATTTTTTCAAAATTTTTTCAAAATTTTTTCAAAATTTTTGAAAAATTTTTCAAAATTTTTAAATAATTTTTCAAAATTTTTGAAATTTTTTCAAAATTTTTGAAATTTTTTTTCAAAATTTTTGAAATTTTTTTTTAAATTTTTGAAATTTTTTCAAAATTTTTGAATTTTTTTCAAAATTTTTGAAATTTTTTTTTCAAAATTTTTTGAATTTTTTTTCAAAATTTTGAAATTTTTTTCAAAATTTTTGAAATTTTTTCAAAATTTTTGAAATTTTTTCAAAATTTTTGAATTTTTTTTCAAAATTTTTTGAAAATTTTTTTCAAAATTTTTTGAAATTTTTTCAAAGTTTTGAAATTTTTTCAAAATTTTTGAAATTTTTTCAAAATTTTTGAAATTTTTTTCAAAATTTTTGAAATTTTTTCAAAATTTTGAAAATTTTTTTCAAATTTTTTAAAATTTTTCAAAATTTTTCAAAATTTTTGAATTTTTTCAAAATTTTTGAAATTTTTTCAAAATTTTGAAATTTTTTCAAAATTTTTGAAATTTTTTTCAAAATTTTTGAAATTTTTTCAAAATTTTGAAATTTTTTCAAAATTTTTTTCAAATTTTTTCAAAATTTTTAATTTTTCAAAATTTTTGAAATTTTTTTCAAAATTTTTGAAATTTTTTTTTTTTCAAATTTTTTTTTTTTTTTCAAAATTTTTGAAATTTTTTTCAAAATTTTTGAATTTTTTTTTCAAAATTTTTGAAATTTTTTCAAAATTTTTGAAAATTTTTTCAAAATTTTTGAATTTTTTTCAAAATTTTTGAAATTTTTTTTTGAAAATTTTTCAAATTTTTTTTTCAAAATTTTTCAAAATTTTTCAAATTTTTTTCAAAATTTTTGAAAATTTTTGAAATTTTTTCAAAATTTTTGAAATTTTTCAAAATTTTTTTCAAAATTTTTGAAATTTTTTTCAAAATTTTTTTTCAAATTTTTTTTTTCAAAATTTTTGAAATTTTTTCAAAATTTTTGAAATTTTTTCAAAATTTTTGAAATTTTTTTTCAAAATTTTTGAAATTTTTTCAAAATTTTTGAAATTTTTTCAAAATTTTTTGAAATTTTTTCAAAATTTTTGAAAATTTTTCAAAATTTTTATTTTTCAAAATTTTTGAAATTTTTTCAAAATTTTTTAAATTTTTTCAAAATTTTTGAAATTTTTTTTCAAAATTTTTGAAATTTTTAAATTTTGAAAATTTTTCAAGATTTTTATTTTTCAAAATTTTGAAATTTTTTCAAAATTTTTGAAATTTTTTTTTTCAAAATTTTGAAATTTTTTTTGAAAATTTTTGAAAAATTTTTCAAAATTTTTGAAATTTTTTCAAAATTTTTAAATTTTTCAAAATTTTTGAAATTTTTTCAAAATTTTGAAATTTTTTCAAAATTTTTGAAATTTTTTCAAAATTTTGAAATTTTTCAAAATTTTTGAAAATTTTTTCAAAATTTTTGAAATTTTTTCAAAATTTTTTGAAATTTTTTTTCAAAATTTTTGAAATTTTTTTTCAAAATTTTTGAAATTTTTTCAAATTTTTTCAAAAAAATTTTTGAAATTTTTTCAAATTTTTTGAAAATTTTTCAAAATTTTTGAAATTTTTTCAAAATTTTTTTTTTTTTATTTTTAAAATTTTTCAAAATTTTTTAATTTTTTTCAAAATTTTTGAAATTTTTTTTCAAAATTTTTGAAATTTTTTCAAAATTTTTGAAATTTTTTCAAAATTTTTCAAAATTTTTCAAAATTTTGAAAATTTTTCAAAATTTTTTTTCAAAATTTTCAAAGTTTTCAAAAATTTTTCAAAGAAATTTTTTAAAATTTTTGAAATTTTTTTTTTCAAATTTTTTTTCAAAATTTTTGAAATTTTTCAAATTTTTCAAAAAATTTTGAATTTTTTTCAAATTTTTGAAATTTTTCAAAATTTTTAATTTTCAAAATTTTTGAAATTTTTTCAAAATTTTGAATTTTTTCAAAATTTTTTTTTCATTTTTTTTCAAAATTTTTGAAATTTTTTTTTCAAAATTTTTGAAAATTTTTTCAAAATTTTTCAAAATTTTGAAATTTGAAATTTTTCAAAATTTTTGAAATTTTTTCAAAATTTTTGAAATTTTTTCAAAATTTTTGAAATTTTTTCAAAATTTTTGAAATTTTTTTTAATATTTTCAAATTTTTTCAAAATTTTTCAAAAAAATTTTTTTTTCAAAATTTTTGAAATTTTTTAAATAATTTTAAAATTTTTTTCAAAATTTTGAATTTTTCAAAATTTTGAATTTTTTCAAAATTTTTGAAATTTTTTCAAAATTTTATTTTTCAAAATTTTTTATTTTTTTCAAAATTTTTGAAATTTTTTCAAAATTTTTGAAATTTTTCAAAATTTTCAAAATTTTTGAAATTTTTCAAAATTTTTGAAATTTTTTCAAAATTTTTGAAATTTTTTTTGAAATTTTTTTTTCAAAATTTTTGAAATTTTTTCAAAATTTTTGAATTTTTTCAAAATTTTTGAAATTTTTCAAATTTTTTCAAAATTTTGAAATTTTTTCAAATTTTTCAAAATTTTTTTTTTTCAAAATTTTTGAATTTTTTTCAAAATTTTGAAATTTTTTCAAAATTTTTTCAAAATTTTTTTTTTTCAAAATTTTTGAAATTTTTTCAAAATTTTTGAAATTTTTTCAAAATTTTTGAAATTTTTTTCAAAATTTTTGAAATTTTTCAAAATTTTTGAATTTTTTCAAAATTTTGAAATTTTTTCAAAATTTTGAAATTTTTTCAAAATTTTTTTCAAATTTTTTCAAAATTTTTGAAATTTTTTCAAAATTTTTCAAAATTTTTCAAATTTTTTTTTTTCAAATTTTTTGAAATTTTTTCAAAATTTTTGAAATTTTTTCAAAATTTTTGAAATTTTTTCAAAATTTTTGAAATTTTTTCAAAATTTTTGAAATTTTTTCAAAATTTTTGAAATTTTTTCAAAATTTTTTTTTTTTTCAAATTTTTTTTTTTTTCAAAATTTTTGAAATTTTTTCAAAATTTTGAAATTTTTCAAAATTTTTGAAATTTTTTCAAAATTTTTTTTTCAAATTTTTGAAATTTTTCAAAATTTTTGAAATTTTTTTCAAATTTTTTTTTCAAATTTTTCAAGGTTTTCAAAATTTTTTCAAATTTTTCAAAATTTTTCAAAATTTTTCAAATTTTTTCAAAATTTTTTGAATTTTTTTCAAAATTTTTGAAATTTTTTCAAAATTTTTTTTTTTTCAAAATTTTTGAAATTTTTTCAAAATTTTTGAAATTTTTTCAAAATTTTTGAAATTTTTTTCAAATTTTTGAAATTTTTTTCAAAATTTTTGAAATTTTTTTCAAAATTTTTGAAATTTTTTTTTTCAAAAATTTTGAATTTTTTCAAAATTTTGAAATTTTTTCAAATTTTTAATTTTTCAATTTTTTCAAAATTTTTCAAATTTTTTTTTCAAAATTTTTGAAATTTTTTCAAAATTTTTGAATTTTTTCAAAATTTTTGAATTTTTTTCAAAATTTTTGAAATTTTTTCAAAATTTTTGAAATTTTTTCAAAATTTTTGAAATTTTTTTCAAATTTTTTGAAATTTTTTTTTTTCAAAATTTTTGAATTTTTTCAAAATTTTTGAAATTTTTTCAAAATTTTTGAATTTTTTCAAAATTTTTTTTTTTTTCAAAATTTTTGAATTTTTTCAAAATTTTTGAAATTTTTTCAAAATTTTTTCAAATTTTTTCAAAATTTTTGAAATTTTTTTCAAAATTTTTTTCAAATTTTTTTTCAAAATATTTTGAAATTTTTTCAAAATTTTTGAAATTTTTTTCAAAATTTTTGAAATTTTTTCAAAATTTTTGAAATTTTTTCAAAATTTTTGAAATTTTTTTCAAAATTTTTGAAATTTTTTCAAAATTTTTGAAATTTTTCAAATTTTTTGAAATTTTTCAAAATTTTTGAAATTTTTTTCAAAATTTTTTCAAATTTTTTCAAAATTTTCAAAGTTTTTTTTTTTTCAAAATTTTTGAATTTTTTCAAAATTTTGAAATTTTTTCAAAATTTTTGAATTTTTTCAAAATTTTATAAATTTTTCAAAATTTTGAAATTTTTTCAAAATTTTTGAATTTTTTCAAAATTTTTGAAAGTTTTTCAAAATTTTTCAAAAAAATTTTTCAAAATTTTTTCAAATTTTTTTTCAAAATTTTTCAAATTTTTTCAAAATTTTTAATAATTTTTCAAAAAAATTTTTGAAATTTTTCAAAAATTTTGAAATTTTTTCAAATTTTTTCAAATTTTTCAAAATTTTCAAATTTTTTCAAAATTTTTGAAATTTTTTCAAAATTTTTGAAATTTTTTCAAAATTTTTTTCAAATTTTTTCAAAATTTTTGAAATTTTTTTCAAAATTTTGAAATTTTTTTCAAAATTTTTTCAAATTTTTTCAAATTTTTTCAAATTTTTTTCAAAAATTTTTTGAAATTTTTTTTCAAAATTTTTGAAATTTTTTTCAAAATTTTTGAAATTTTTTTTGAATTTTTTTGAATTTTTTTTTTTCAAAATTTTTGAAATTTTTTCAAAATTTTTGAATTTTTTCAAAATTTTGAAAATTTTTTCAAAATTTTTGAAAATTTTGAAATTTTTTCAAAATTTTGAAATTTTTTCAAAATTTTTGAAATTTTTTTCAAAATTTTTGAAAATTTTTCAAAATTTTTGAAAATTTTTTCAAAATTTTTGAAAATTTTTTTTTCAAAATTTTGAAAAAATTTTCAAAATTTTGAAATTTTTTCAAATTTTTGAAATTTTTCAAAATTTTTCAAATTTTTCAAAATTTTTGAAATTTTTTCAAAATTTTTGAAATTTTTCAAAATTTTAAAATTTTTCAAAAAATTTTTTTTTTTTATTTTTGAAATTTTTTCAAAATTTTTGAAAAAAATTTCAAAATTTTTGAAATTTTTTTCAAAATTTTTGAAATTTTTTTCAAATTTTTTGAAATTTTTTCAAAATTTTTGAAATTTTTTCAAAATTTTTGAAAATTTTTCAAAATTTTTCAAAATTTTTTTTTTTTCAAAATTTTTGAAATTTTTTTCAAAATTTTTGAAATTTTTTTCAAAATTTTTGAAATTTTTTCAAAATTTTTGAATTTTTTCAAAATTTTTGAATTTTTTCAAATTTTTTCAAATTTTTTCAAAATTTTGAAATTTTTTCAAAATTTTGAAATTTTTTTCAAAATTTTGAAATTTTTTCAAAATTTTTGAAAAATTTTTTCAAAATTTTTAAAAAATTTTTTCAAAATTTTTGAAATTTTTTCAAAATTTTGAAATTTTTTTTTTCAAAATTTTTGAAATTTTTTCAAAATTTTTGAAATTTTTTCAAAATTTTTGAATTTTTTTTCAAAATTTTCAAAATTTTTCAAAATTTTCAAAATTTTTTTTTTTTTTTTTAATTTTTGAAATTTTTTTCAAAATTTTTGAAAAAAATTTTCAAAATTTTGAAATTTTTTTCAAAATTTTTGAAATTTTTTTTCAAAATTTTTCAAAATTTTTGAATTTTTTCAAAATTTTTGAAATTTTTTCAAAATTTTTGAAAAATTTTTTCAAAATTTTTGAAATTTTTTCAAAATTTTTGAAATTTTTTCAAAAATTTTTGAAAATTTTTCAAAATTTTGAAATTTTTCAAAATTTTTGAAATTTTTTTCAAAATTTTGAAATTTTTTCAAAATTTTTGAAATTTTTTCAAAATTTTTGAAATTTTTTCAAAATTTTTGAAATTTTTTCAAAATTTTGAAATTTTTTCAAAATTTTTGAAATTTTTTTCAAAATTTTTTCAAAATTTTTCAAAATTTTTGAAAATTTTTCAAAATTTTTCAAATTTTTGAAATTTTTCAAAATTTTTTGAAATTTTTTCAAAATTTTTTCAAAATTTTTCAAAATTTTTTTTTTTTTCAAAATTTTTAAATTTTTTTCAAAATTTTGAAATTTTTTCAAAATTTTTGAATTTTTTTCAAAATTTTTTGAATTTTTTCAAAATTTTTGAAAATTTTTCAAAATTAAATTTTTCAAAATTTTGAAAAAATTTTCAAAATTTTTGAAATTTTTTCAAAATTTTTGAAACAAAATTTTTTCAAAATTTTTGAAATTTTTTCAAATTTTTCAAATTTTTTGAATTTTGAAATTTTTCAAAATTTTTTTGAAATTTTTTCAAAATTTTTGAATTTTTTCAAAATTTTTGAAAATTTTTGAAATTTTTCAAAATTTTGAAATTTTTTCAAAATTTTTTGAAAAAATTTTTTCAAAATTTTTGAAATTTTTTCAAAAATTTTTTTTTTCAAATTTTTTGAAATTTTTTTCAAAATTTTTGAAATTTTTTCAAAATTTTTGAAATTTTTTTCAAAATTTTTTGAAATTTTTTCAAAATTTTTGAAATTTTTTCAAAATTTTTGAAATTTTTTCAAAATTTTTGAAAATTTTTTCAAAATTTTTGAAATTTTTTCAAAATTTTTTTGAAATTTTTTCAAAATTTTTGAAATTTTTTTTCAAAATTTTTGAAATTTTTTCAAAATTTTTGAAATTTTTTCAAAATTTTTCAAAATTTTTCAAATTTTTCAAAATTTTTGAAATTTTTTCAAAATTTTTGAAATTTTTTTCAAAATTTTTGAAATTTTTTCAAAATTTTGAAATTTTTTCAAAATTTTTTTTCAAATTTTTCAAAATTTTTTCAAAATTTTTCAAAATTTTCAAAATTTTTTTTTTTTTCAAAATTTTTGAAATTTTTTTCAAAATTTTTGAAATTTTTTCAAAATTTTTGAAATTTTTTCAAAATTTTTGAAATTTTTCAAAATTTTTCAAAATTTTTCAAATTTTTTGAAAATTTTTCAAAATTTTTCAAAATTTTTCAAAATTTTTGAAATTTTTTCAAATTTTTTTGAAATTTTTTCAAAATTTTTCAAAATTTTTCAAATTTTTCAAAATTTTTTTTTTTTTCAAAATTTTTCAAATTTTTCAAAATTTTTCAAAATTTTTAAATTTTTCAAAATTTTTGAAAAATTTTTCAAATTTTTTCAAAATTTTTTTTCAAAATTTTGAAATTTTTTTCAAAATTTTTGAAATTTTTTTCAAAATTTTTGAAATTTTTTCAAAATTTTTGAAATTTTTTTTCAAAATTTTGAAATTTTTTCAAAATTTTTGAAATTTTTTTCAAAATTTTTGAAATTTTTTTCAAAATTTTTGAAATTTTTTTTCAAAATTTTTGAAATTTTTTCAAAATTTTTGAAAATTTTTTCAAAATTTTTGAAATTTTTTCAAAATTTTTGAAATTTTTTCAAAAATTTTGAAATTTTTCAAAATTTTTGAAATTTTTTCAAATTTTTTTTTTTCAAAATTTTTTTCAAAATTTTTGAAATTTTTTTTAATAATTTTGAAATTTTTTCAAAATTTTCAAAAAATTTTTAAAATTTTTTTTTCAAAATTTTGAAAATTTTTTCAAAATTTTGAAATTTTTTCAAAATTTTTGAAATTTTTTCAAAATTTTGAAAATTTTTTCAAAATTTTTGAATTTTTTCAAAAATTTTTCAAATTTTTCAAAAATTTTTTTCAAAATTTTTGAAATTTTTTCAAAATTTTTGAAATTTTTTTCAAAATTTTTTGAAATTTTTTCAAAATTTTGAAATTTTTTCAAAATTTTTGAAATTTTTTCAAAATTTTTTGGTTTTCAAAATTTTTCAAAATTTTTCAAATTTTTTTTTCAAAATTTTTGAAATTTTTTTCAAAATTTTTGAAATTTTTTCAAAATTTTTGAAAATTTTTTCAAAATTTTTGAAATTTTTTTTTTTTCAAAATTTTTGAAATTTTTTCAAAATTTTTGAAATTTTTTTATTTTTCAAAATTTTTTTTCAAAATTTTTCAAAATTTTTTGAAATTTTTTCAAAATTTTTAATTTTTCAAAATTTTTGAAAATTTTTCAAATTTTTTTTTATTTTGAAAATTTTTCAAAATTTTTGAAATTTTTTTCAAAATTTTTTTTCATTTTTTTCAAAATTTTTTCAAAATTTTTCAAAATTTTTGAAATTTTTTCAAAATTTTTTGAATTTTTTCAAAATTTTTGAAATTTTTTCAAATTTTTTGAAATTTTTTCAAAATTTTTGAAATTTTTTTCAAAATTTTTGAATTTTTTCAAAATTTTTGAAATTTTTTTTTCAAAATTTTATAAATTTTTCAAAATTTTTGAAATTTTTTTCAAAATTTTTGAAATTTTTTCAAAATTTTTTGAAATTTTTTCAAAATTTTTTTTTCAAAATTTTTCAAATTTTTTGATTTTTTCAAAATTTTTGAAATTTTTTCAAAATTTTTGAAATTTTTTCAAAATTTTTTTCAAATTTTTGAAAATTTTTCAAAATTTTTGAAATTTTTTTCAAAATTTTTTCAAATTTTTTTTTTTCAAAATTTTTGAAATTTTTTCAAAATTTTTGAAATTTTTTTGAAAATTTTTGAAATTTTTTCAAATTTTTTTTTCAAAATTTTTCAAAATTTTTCAAATTTTTCAAAATTTTTGAAAATTTTTCAAAATTTTTTTTTCAAAATTTTTGAAATTTTTTTCAAAATTTTTGAAATTTTTTCAAATTTTTTTTGAAATTTTTCAAAAATTTTTTCAAAATTTTTTTCAAATTTTTTCAAATTTTTTGAAATTTTTTTCAAAATTTTTGAAATTTTTTCAAAATTTTTGAATTTTTTTCAAAATTTTTGAAATTTTTTCAAAATTTTTGAAATTTTTTCAAAATTTTTGAAATTTTTTTCAAAATTTTTGAAATTTTTTCAAAATTTTTGAAATTTTTTTCAAAAATTTTTGAAAATTTTTCAAATTTTTTTTTTTTCAAAATTTTTGAAATTTTTTTTCAAAATTTTTGAAAATTTTTTTCAAATTTTTTGAAATTTTTTTTTCAAAATTTTTGAAATTTTTTTCAAAATTTTTGAAATTTTTTCAAAATTTTTGAAATTTTTTTTTCAAAATTTTTGAAATTTTTTTCAAAATTTTTGAAATTTTTTTCAAAATTTTTGAAATTTTTTCAAAATTTTTGAAATTTTTTTTTGAATTTTTTCAAATTTTTTTTCAAAATTTTTGAATTTTTTTCAAAATTTTTGAAATTTTTTCAAAATTTTTTTTTTTTTTTTTCAAAATTTTTGAATTTTTTTCAAAATTTTTGAAATTTTCAAATTTTTCAAAATTTTGAAATTTTTTCAAAATTTTTGAAATTTTTTCAAAATTTTTGAAATTTTTTTCAAAATTTTTGAAATTTTTTCAATTTTTCAAAATTTTTGAAATTTTTTTCAAAATTTTTGAAATTTTTTCAAATTTTTTCAAAAATTTTTTTTTTTCAAAATTTTTGAAATTTTTTATTTTGAATTTTTTTTTTTTTTTTCAAAATTTTTGAAATTTTTTCAAAATTTTTGAAATTTTTTTTTTCAAAATTTTTATAATTTTTTCAAAATTTTTGAAATTTTTTTCAAAATTTTTGAAATTTTTTTCAAAATTTTTGAAATTTTTTTCAAAATTTTTGAAATTTTTTCAAAATTTTTGAAATTTTTTTCAAAATTTTTGAAATTTTTTTCAAAATTTTTGAAATTTTTTTCAAAATTTTTGAAATTTTTTCAAAATTTTTGAAATTTTTTTCAAAATTTTTGAAATTTTTTAAATTTTGAAATTTTTATTTTTCAAAATTTTGAAATTTTTTTTCAAAATTTTTTGAAATTTTTTCAAAATTTTTGAAATTTTTTTTTTTTTTTAATTTTTGAAATTTTTTTCAAATTTTTTCAAATTTTTTGAAATTTTTTTTCAAAATTTTTTGAAATTTTTTTCAAAATTTTTTGAATTTTTTTCAAAATTTTTTGAATTTTTTTTAAATAATTTTGAAATTTTTTTTTTTCAAAAATTTTGAAATTTTTTCAAAATTTTTTTTCAATTTTTTCAAAATTTTTGAAATTTTTTAAATAATTTTGAAATTTTTTTTTAAATTTTTGAATTTTTTCAAAATTTTTGAAATTTTTTTCAAAATTTTTGAAATTTTTTTCAAAATTTTTGAAATTTTTTTCAAAATTTTTGAAATTTTTTCAAAATTTTTTTTCAAATTTTTTTTTGAAATTTTTTTCAAAATTTTTGAAATTTTTTCAAAATTTTTGAAATTTTTTTTTTCAAAATTTTTAATTTTTTCAAAATTTTTGAAATTTTTTTCAAATTTTTGAAATTTTTTTTGAAATTTTTTCAAAATTTTTGAAATTTTTTTCAAAATTTTTGAAATTTTTTCAAAATTTTTGAAATTTTTTTCAAAATTTTTTGAAATTTTTTTCAAAATTTTTGAAATTTTTTTCAAATTTTCAAATTTTTTGAAATTTTTTTCAAAATTTTTGAAATTTTTTTTCAAAATTTTTGAAATTTTTTTTCAAAATTTTTGAATTTTTTTTCAAAATTTTTGAAATTTTTTTTTCAAAATTTTTGAAATTTTTTTTTTCAAAATTTTTGAAATTTTTTTTTCAAATATTTTTGAAATTTTTTTCAAAATTTTTGAAATTTTTTTTTTTCAAAATTTTTGAAATTTTTTTATTTTTTCAAAATTTTTGAAATTTTTTTTTTTAAATTTTTGAAATTTTTTTCAAAATTTTTTCAATTTTTTCAAATTTTTTTCAAAATTTTGAAATTTTTTTCAAAATTTTTGAAATTTTTTTTCAAAATTTTTGAAATTTTTTTTTTCAAATTTTTTGAAATTTTTTTCAAAATTTTTGAAATTTTTTTCAAAATTTTTTGAAATTTTTTTCAAAATTTTTTTCAAATTTTTTTTCAAAATTTTTAAATTTTTTCAAAATTTTTGAATTTTTTCAAAATTTTTGAAATTTTTTTTTCAAAATTTTTGAAATTTTTTTCAAAATTTTTGAAATTTTTTTTTTCAAAATTTTTGAAATTTTTTCAAAATTTTCAAAATTTTTTGAAATTTTTTTCAAAATTTTTGAAATTTTTTTCAAAATTTTTGAAATTTTTTTCAAAATTTTTGAAATTTTTTTCAAAATTTTTGAAATTTTTTTCAAAATTTTTTTAAATTTTTTTTCAAATTTTTTTTTTTTTTTTCAAATTTTTTGAAATTTTTTTCAAAATTTTTGAAATTTTTTTCAAAATTTTAATAATTTTCAAAATTTTTGAATTTTTTCAAAATTTTTGAAATTTTTTTCAAAATTTTTGAAATTTTTTTCAAAATTTTTGAAATTTTTTTCAAAATTTTTGAAATTTTTTTCAAAATTTTTGAAATTTTTTTCAAAATTTTTGAAATTTTTCAAAATTTTTTTTTCAAAATTTTTTGAAATTTTTTTCAAAATTTTTTTCAAATTTTTTTCAAAATTTTTGAAATTTTTTTTTGAAATTTTTGAAATTTTTTTTTTCAAAATTTTTGAAATTTTTTTTCAAAATTTTTGAAAATTTTTTTCAAAATTTTTGAAATTTTTTCAAAATTTTTGAAATTTTTTTCAAAATTTTTGAAATTTTTTTTCAAATTTTTTGAATTTTTTTCAAAATTTTTCAAAATTTTGAAATTTTTTTTTCAAAATTTTTGAAATTTTTTTCAAAATTTTTGAAATTTTTTTCAAAATTTTTGAAATTTTTTTCAAAATTTTTCAAAATTTTTTTCAAATTTTTTTTTTTTTTTTTGAAATTTTTGAAATTTTTTTCAAAATTTTTGAAATTTTTTTTTCAAAATTTTTGAAATTTTTTTTTTTCAAAATTTTTGAAATTTTTTTTTTTTTTCAAAATTTTTTTTCAAAATTTTTTTTTTTCAAAAATTTTGAAATTTTTTTTTCAAAATTTTTGAAATTTTTTTTCAAAATTTTTGAAATTTTTTCAAAATTTTTGAAATTTTTTTTTCAAAATTTTTGAAATTTTTTTTCAAAATTTTTTTTTCAAATTTTTTTCAAAATTTTTGAAATTTTTTTTTTTCAAAATTTTTGAAATTTTTTTTCAAAATTTTTGAAATTTTTTTTTCAAAATTTTTGAAATTTTTTTTCAAAATTTTTTTTAAATTTTTTTTTTTCAAAATTTTTGAAATTTTTTTCAAAATTTTTGAAATTTTTTTTCAAAATTTTTGAAATTTTTTTCAAAATTTTTGAAATTTTTTTCAAAATTTTTGAAATTTTTTTCAAAATTTTTGAAATTTTTTTTCAAAATTTTTGAAATTTTTTTCAAAATTTTTGAAATTTTTTCAAAATTTTTGAAATTTTTTTTTTTGAAATTTTTGAAATTTTTTTCAAAATTTTTTCAAAATTTTTTCAAAATTTTTCAAAATTTTTGAAATTTTTTTTTTCAAAATTTTTGAAATTTTTTTTTCAAAATTTTTGAAATTTTTTTCAAATTTTTTGAAATTTTTTTCAAAATTTTTGAAATTTTTTTTTCAAAATTTTTGAAATTTTTTTTTTCAAAATTTTTGAAATTTTTTTAAAATAATTTTGAAATTTTTTCAAAATTTTTAAATTTTTTCAAATTTTTTGAAATTTTTTTTTTCAAAATTTTTGAAATTTTTTTCAAAATTTTTGAAATTTTTTTCAAAATTTTTGAATTTTTTTCAAAATTTTTGAAATTTTTTCAAAATTTTTTTTCAAAATTTTTGAAATTTTTTAAAAAATTTTTGAAATTTTTTTCAAAATTTTTTTTTCAAAATTTTCAAATTTTGAAATTTTTTTCAAAATTTTTGAAAATTTTTTTTCAAAATTTTTGAAATTTTTTTTCAAAATTTTTGAAATTTTTTTTTCAAAATTTTTGAAATTTTTTTCAAAATTTTTGAAATTTTTTTCAAAATTTTTTCAAATTTTTTCAAAATTTTTTAAATTTTTTCAAAATTTTGATTTTTTTTTCAAAATTTTTGAAATTTTTTCAAAATTTTTGAAATTTTTTTCAAAATTTTTGATTTTTTTCAAAATTTTTGAAATTTTTTTCAAAATTTTTGAAATTTTTTTCAAAATTTTTGAAATTTTTTTCAAAATTTTTGAAATTTTTTTCAAAATTTTTGAAATTTTTTTCAAAATTTTTATTTTTTCAAAATTTTTGAAATTTTTTTCAAAATTTTTTGAAATTTTTTTCAAAATTTTTGAAATTTTTTTCAAAATTTTTGAAATTTTTCAAAATTTTTTCAAAATTTTTGAAATTTTTTTTTCAAATTTTTTGAAATTTTTTTTTTCAAATTTTTTGAAATTTTTTTTTCAAAATTTTTGAAATTTTTTTCAAAATTTTTTTGAAATTTTTTTCAAAATTTTTGAAATTTTTTTTTATAAATTTTTGAAATTTTTTTTGAAATTTTTTAATTTTTTCAAAATTTTTGAAATTTTTTTCAAAATTTTTGAAATTTTTTTCAAAATTTTTGAAATTTTTTTTTTTTCAAAATTTTTGAATTTTTTTTCAAAATTTTTGAAATTTTTTCAAAATTTTTGAAATTTTTTTCAAAATTTTTTTCAAAATTTTTGAAATTTTTTTTTTCAAAATTTTTGAAATTTTTTTTCAAAATTTTTGAAATTTTTTTCAAAATTTTTTGAAATTTTTTTCAAAATTTTTTTTCAAAATTTTTAAAATTTTTTTTTTCAAAATTTTTTTCAAATTTTTTTTTCAAATTTTTTTCAAATTTTTTTCAAAATTTTTTGAAATTTTTTTCAAAATTTTTGAAATTTTTTTTCAAAATTTTTGAAATTTTTTTTTTTGAAATTTTTGAAATTTTTTTTCAAAATTTTTGAAATTTTTTTTTCAAAATTTTTGAAATTTTTTTCAAAATTTTTGAAATTTTTTCAATATTTTTGAAATTTTTTTCAAAATTTTTGAAATTTTTTTAAAATTTTCAAATTTTTTTCAAATTTTGATTTTTTTTTTAAAATTTTTGAAATTTTTTTTCAAAATTTTTGAAATTTTTTTCAAAAATTTTTGAAATTTTTTTTTCAAAATTTTTGAAATTTTTTTCAAAATTTTCAAAATTTTTGAAATTTTTTTTCAAAATTTTTGAAATTTTTTTTCAAAATTTTTTATATTTTTTCAAAATTTTTTTCAAAATTTTTTTCAAAATTTTTGAAATTTTTTTTTCAAATTTTTTGAAATTTTTTTCAAAATTTTTGAAATTTTTTTCAAAATTTTTGAAATTTTTTTCAAAATTTTTGAAATTTTTTTTTCAAAATTTTTGAAATTTTTTTTTCAAAATTTTTGAAATTTTTTTCAAAATTTTTGAAATTTTTTTCAAAATTTTTGAAATTTTTTTCAAAATTTTTTTTTCAAAATTTTTTCAAAATTTTTGAAATTTTTTTCAAATTTTTTGAAATTTTTTTTTTGAAATTTTTTTTTTGAAATTTTTTTTCAAAATTTTTAATATTTTTCAAAATTTTTGAAATTTTTTTCAAAATTTTATAAAATTTTTTCAAAATTTTTTGAAATTTTTTTTTCAAAATTTTTTGAAATTTTTTTTTTTAAAATTTTTGAATTTTTTTTTTTTCAAAATTTTTGAAATTTTTTTCAAAATTTTTGAAATTTTTTTTTAAATAATTTTGAAATTTTTTTCAAAATTTTTGAAATTTTTTTCAAAATTTTTGAAATTTTTTTTCAAAATTTTTGAAATTTTTTTTTTCAAAATTTTTGAAAATTTTTTTCAAAATTTTTGAAAATTTTTTTTCAAAATTTTTAAATTTTTTCAAAATTTTTGAAATTTTTTTTTCAAAATTTTTGAAATTTTTTTTTCAAAATTTTTGAAATTTTTTTTTCAAATTTTTTTGAAATTTTTTTTCAAAATTTTTGAAATTTTTTTTTGAAATTTTTGAAATTTTTTTTCAAAATTTTTGAAATTTTTTTTTTCAAAATTTTTGAAATTTTTTTTCAAAATTTTTGAAATTTTTTTCAAAATTTTTGAAATTTTTTTTCAAAATTTTTGAAATTTTTTTTTTCAAAATTTTTGAAATTTTTTTTTTTTCAAAATTTTTGAAATTTTTTTTCAAATTTTTTTTTTTTTTTTTCAAAATTTTTGAAAATTTTTTTTTTCAAAATTTTTGAAATTTTTTTTCAAAATTTTTGAAATTTTTTTCAAATTTTTTAATTTTTTTCAAATTTTTTTGAAATTTTTTCAAAATTTTTTTTTCAAAATTTTTGAAATTTTTTTCAAAATTTTTGAAATTTTTTTTCAAAATTTTTGAAATTTTTTTTTCAAAATTTTTGAAATTTTTTTCAAATTTTTTGAAATTTTTTTCAAAATTTTTGAAATTTTTTTCAAAATTTTTGAAATTTTTTTCAAAATTTTTGAAATTTTTTTAAAATTTTGAAATTTTTTTCAAATTTTTTTTCAAAATTTTTTCAAATTTTTTGAAAATTTTTTTTCAAAATTTTTGAAATTTTTTTCAAAATTTTTTCAAATTTTTTTCAAAATTTTTGAAAATTTTTTAAAATTTTTGAATTTTTTTTTTTTAATTTTTGAAAATTTTTTTTTTTTCAAAATTTTTTTTAAATTTTTTTTCAAAATTTTTGAAATTTTTTTCAAAATTTTTGAAATTTTTTTCAAAATTTTTGAAATTTTTTCAAAATTTTTGAAATTTTTTTTTAAATTTTTCAAATTTTTTTTTCAAAATTTTTTCAAATTTTTTGAAATTTTTTTTTTCAAAATTTTTGAAATTTTTTTTTTTTTTTGAAATTTTTTTCAAAAATTTTTGAAATTTTTTTTTCAAAATTTTTGAAATTTTTTTTCAAAATTTTTGAAATTTTTTTCAAAATTTTTGAAATTTTTTTCAAAATTTTTGAAATTTTTTTCAAAATTTTTGAATTTTTTTTTTTTTATTTTTGAAATTTTTTTTTTCAAAATTTTTGAAATTTTTTTTCAAAATTTTTTTTCAAATTTTTTTCAAAATTTTTGAAATTTTTTTTCAAAATTTTTGAAATTTTTTTTCAAAATTTTTTGAAATTTTTTTCAAAATTTTTGAAATTTTTTTCAAATTTTTATTTTTTCAAAATTTTTGAAATTTTTTCAAAATTTTTGAAATTTTTTTTTCAAAATTTTTGAAATTTTTTTCAAAATTTTTGAAATTTTTTTTCAAAATTTTTGAAATTTTTTTTTCAAAATTTTTGAAATTTTTTTTTCAAAATTTTTTCAAAATTTTTTTCAAAATTTTTGAAATTTTTTCAAAATTTTTGAAATTTTTTTCAAAATTTTTGAAATTTTTTTTTCAAAATTTTTGAAATTTTTTTTCAAAATTTTTGAAATTTTTTTAAAATAAATTTTGAAATTTTTTTCAAAATTTTTGAAATTTTTTTCAAAATTTTTGAAATTTTTTTCAAAATTTTTAATATTTTTCAAAATTTTTGAAATTTTTTTTCAAAATTTTTGAAATTTTTTCAAAATTTTTATTTTTTCAAAATTTTTTGAAATTTTTTTTTAAATAAATTTTGAAATTTTTTTCAAAATTTTTGAAATTTTTTCAAAATTTTTTTTCAAAATTTTTTTCAAATTTTTTGAAATTTTTTTCAAAATTTTTGAAATTTTTTCAAAATTTTTGAAATTTTTTCAAAATTTTTGAAAATTTTTGAAAATTTTTTTCAAATTTTTTGAAATTTTTTTCAAAATTTTTGAATTTTTTTTTTTTATATTTTGAAATTTTTTTTTCAAAATTTTTGAAATTTTTTTTCAAAATTTTTGAAATTTTTTTTCAAAATTTTTGAAATTTTTTTTCAAAATTTTTTTAATTTTTTCAAAATTTTTGAAATTTTTTCAAAATTTTTGAAATTTTTTTCAAAATTTTTTAATTTTTTCAAAATTTTTGAAATTTTTTTTTATAATTTTGAATTTTTTTTTTCAAAATTTTTAATATTTTTTTCAAAATTTTTGAAATTTTTTTTCAAAATTTTTGAATTTTTTCAAAATTTTTGAAATTTTTTTTCAAAATTTTTGAAATTTTTTTTCAAAATTTTTGAAATTTTTTTTTCAAAATTTTTGAAATTTTTTTTCAAAATTTTTGAAATTTTTTTTCAAAATTTTTGAAATTTTTTCAAAATTTTTGAAATTTTTTTTTCAAAATTTTTGAAATTTTTTTCAAAATTTTTGAAATTTTTTTTTCAAAATTTTTGAAATTTTTTTCAAAATTTTTGAAATTTTTTTTCAAAATTTTTGAAATTTTTTTCAAAATTTTTGAAATTTTTTTTTTTGAAATTTTTGAAATTTTTTTCAAAATTTTTGAAATTTTTTTCAAAATTTTTGAAATTTTTTTCAAAATTTTTGAAATTTTTTTTTTCAAAATTTTTGAAATTTTTTTTCAAAATTTTTGAAATTTTTTTCAAAATTTTTGAAATTTTTTTCAAAATTTTTGAAATTTTTTCAAAATTTTGAAATTTTTTTCAAAATTTTTTTTTTTTTCAAATTTTTTGAAATTTTTTTCAAAATTTTATTTTTCAAAATTTTTGAAATTTTTTTCAAAATTTTTGAAATTTTTTCAAATTTTTTTATATTTTTTCAAATTTTTTGAAATTTTTTTTTCAAAATTTTTGAAATTTTTTTCAAAATTTTTGAATTTTTTTTCAAAATTTTTGAAATTTTTTTTTCAAAATTTTTGAAATTTTGAAATTTTTTTAAAATTTTTGAAATTTTTTTTCAAAATTTTTGAAATTTTTTTTCAAAATTTTTGAAATTTTTTTTTCAAAATTTTTGAAATTTTTTTCAAATTTTTTGAAATTTTTTTTCAAAATTTTTGAAATTTTTTTTCAAAATTTTTGAAATTTTTTCAAAATTTTTGAAATTTTTTTCAAAATTTTTGAAATTTTTTTCAAAATTTTTGAAATTTTTTTCAAAATTTTTGAAATTTTTTTTCAAAATTTTTGAAATTTTTTTCAAAATTTTTAATATTTTTCAAAATTTTTGAATTTTTTTCAAAATTTTTTTTTCAAAATTTTTAATTTTTCAAAATTTTTGAAATTTTTTTTCAAAATTTTTGAAATTTTTTTCAAAATTTTTGAAATTTTTTTTCAAAATTTTTGAAATTTTTTTTTTTTCAAAATTTTTGAAATTTTTTTTCAAAATTTTGAAATTTTTTTAAATTTTGAAAATTTTTTCAAAATTTTTTATTTTTTCAAAATTTTTGAAATTTTTTCAAAATTTTTGAAATTTTTTCAAAATTTTTGAAATTTTTTTCAAAATTTTTGAAATTTTTTTTTCAAAATTTTTGAAATTTTTTTTTCAAAATTTTTGAAATTTTTTTTCAAAATTTTTGAAATTTTTTCAAAATTTTTGAAATTTTTTTTTCAAAATTTTTGAAATTTTTTTCAAAATTTTTGAAATTTTTTTCAAAATTTTTGAAATTTTTTTCAAAATTTTTGAAATTTTTTTCAAAATTTTTGAAATTTTTTTCAAAATTTTTGAAATTTTTTTCAAAATTTTTGAAATTTTTTTCAAAATTTTTGAAATTTTTTTTTTCAAAATTTTTTAAATTTTTTTCAAAATTTTTGAAATTTTTTTCAAAATTTTTGAAATTTTTTCAAAATTTTTTTTTTCAAAATTTTTGAAATTTTTTTCAAAATTTTTGAAATTTTTTTTTTTTTCAAAATTTTTGAAATTTTTTTAAATAAAATTTTGAAATTTTTTTTTTCAAAATTTTTTCAAAATTTTTTTTTTTTCAAAATTTTTATATTTTTTCAAAATTTTTGAAATTTTTTTTCAAAATTTTTGAAATTTTTTTCAAAATTTTTGAAATTTTTTTTTCAAAATTTTTGAAATTTTTTTCAAAATTTTTGAAATTTTTTTTCAAAATTTTTGAAATTTTTTCAAAATTTTTGAAATTTTTTTCAAAATTTTTAATTTTTTCAAAATTTTTGAAATTTTTTTCAAAATTTTTGAAATTTTTTTCAAAATTTTTGAAATTTTTTTTCAAAATTTTTGAAATTTTTTTTCAAAATTTTTGAAATTTTTTTTTTTTCAAAATTTTTTAATTTTTTTCAAAATTTTTAAATTTTTTCAAAATTTTTGAAATTTTTTTTTAAAATTTTTAAATTTTTTTTCAAAATTTTTAAAATTTTTTTCAAAATTTTTAAATTTTTTTTCAAATTTTTTTTCAAAATTTTGAAATTTTTTTTCAAAATTTTTGAAATTTTTTTAAAATATTTTGAAAATTTTTTCAAAATTTTTGAAATTTTTTTCAAAATTTTGAAATTTTTATACCCTTGCAGAGGGTATATTAATTTTAGCCAGAAGTTTGCAACGCACCTTAGGAGGCATCTCCGACCCTATAAAGTATATATATTCTGAATCAGCATCACCAGAGGAGTCGAAAAATGGATGTCCGTCTGTCCGTCCGTCCGTCCGTCCGTCCGTCCGTCCGTCCGTCCGTCCGTCTGTTGCAACGCAAACTAGTCTCTCAGTTTTTGAGCTATCTTCATGAAACTTGGCACACAAGCTTCTTATTGCTGTAGGCTGTAAATAAGTCGGAACGAGCCAGATCGGACCGATATATCGTATAGCTGTCATAGAAGCTATCGGCCGATTTTTGTTGTTTTTCAAGATATTGCAACAATATTTGGCAAATCTTATTCTTATTACGTTCTTAATGTGCTGTCAAAATTGTATCAAAATCGGACCACTATAACATATGCCATAGGAACAATCGGCTGAAATCAGGGTTTTTGTATGCAAACCTGTTTTGTTTTTGGAAATACCGCACATTATCAATACCTTTTAATGTTATACAGTAACCCGCCCTTTGTTTTTCTATTTAAATATCTCAGACGTTTATATTCTATAGGTGTTATAGGAACAATCAGTTAGTCCGTCTGTCTGTTGCAACGCAAATTAGTCCCCCAGTTATTGAGCTATCTTCATGAAACTTTGCTCACAAGCTTTTTATTTCTGCCCTCTTTAAATAAGTCGGAACGGGCCAGATTGGACTGATATATCGTATAGCTGTTATGGAGCCTATCGGCCGATTTTCGTTATATTTCAAGATATAGCTATCAGGCTTACCAAATCCAAATCGAACATTTATAACTTATAACGATCAACGATCGGCCTAATGAAGGTTCTTGTTGCAATTTTATGGAAATCTGAGTACTATTACATGTAGATGTTATACAAAAAATCATATAGCTGTTATTCAAACGCATTTTTGAATGAGAACTTTCCAAATTTAGATTTTATGACCTACAGATCCTTTACAACACAAAGACATTCGACCAAATGCTGTTTCTAAGAATGGTATACTGATATATGCAAAACAAAATATATCGGAAAACAAAACATTCTTATATGAAACAGTTACAGTTGATAATGTAAGAAATATAAGTTAACTAAAGCTAACGTCGCTCCCACGGGTGCATGAAATACGACTACATCGGCATACTGCAACGTAAGCATTATGCCGGATGTCGTTACGTAGCCGGCAGACACTGCTTATTTGCGTGGCCGCTACGAATATGAGATCGCAACAATATGTTTCGTTTTCATGCTAGCTCCTAAGTTTGAGTTCTTGTGTCCTATAGTTAGTTTGATTTCGTGCTCCAACGCCACAGCTCCGCTTGGCTCGTGAAATAAAGAATTAATATCAACTCCTTGTCTTTTATTGTCGCGGCCCCGCCCGACACCCAGACTCGAATAGCCGCGCGCGATTACGCCGGCGTAAACTATATAATTGGCGCCCAACCAGTGGTAATTACACCACGACTCGAAAGTAAAAAAGATCAGATCTAAGACAAAGTGATCAAGTGAGCAGTCTACGGACACACAGTGACAATACTAAAAGCTTAAAGTACTTGCGAGCAAGAGTGTGCCGTGTTCTCAGTGGTTGCGCGAAGCAACAAAAACCGTTCAACGATTGCTGACCTAAGCCAGTATAGGCAGCGACAGGGACACCAACCTCCTCAATCGTTATAATTGACTGAGGTGCGCAATAGGGCTACTAATTCAAAGTACATCGTTCACCGAAGCCGCTGGAGCTCTTCGGGCAGCGACCTACCGCCAGATCAGCGCGCAAGCTATCTGGACAGCAGAGACGACAGCGGGGAGGCAGAGACAAGCAGTGTACAACAACAGACACAGACTTCAGTTTAGAACGCAACACAACACCAAAAAATGTAAGTGGGCACCTTTCCTTAAACTGCTCTTAAACCTGCGAAATAAAAATAAGCATATAAGCACAGTTTTTGCAAGTGTCTTTTTTGCTTAAATGTAATTAATAAAATGTTTTAAAATACGTGAAGCTAGTAGTGTATTAAGTTGACGGAAAATAGTAAACTATTGGCAGCAAAAATATATAAACATTTGTTGAGTAATTACTAAAAGCGGCGCATCAAACGCATGCGCGCACCAATATTTTTTTCCGTCTGCCTTTGTTTCGATTGTTTTGTTTGGTCGTTCAACGTTATACGATCCGTGGAATCTTGCAACTTTGTTGCCTCCGTCCTCAAGCGTTGTGTTTTCGTTGTTTATATTAGAGGCATATGACTTCACCCTTCCTTTTATATAGAACCACTCGCCGAAAGTGTAGTGATTCTGACTCTGATTGCGACGATCATCGCATTCGCTTTCCAGCGCCAAGACGCACACCCTCACCCCCACGTCGTCCTACAGACAGCGTCATGGACCCAGACCAGTTAAAATTCGTAATACAGGCAGCCGTCACCGCCGCCTTAGCCGAGCAAGCCGCTGCAAATAAGGTCTTGGCTGACAAAGTCGACACAATGTCTCAGCAGCTGGCGGCAGCGCATATTACGCTACCAGAGGTGCAAGCTTATGCACCCATAGAGATAAGAAATGATATCCGCTGCGATGAGCCATTGGATGCCGTCAAATGCTTGCCCGAGTTTGCAGGCACACATGAATCGTATGTTTCATGGAGACAGGCGGCTCTCGCAGCCTATCGTATTTTTAAGCCGTACGACGGCAGTTCACGCCATTATCAGGCGGTTATAATTATAAGAAACAAAATCAGGGGGGCCGCGGACGTTGTTCTAGCCTCTTTCGGCACAGTACTTAACTTTGACGCGATTATAGGTCGCCTCGACTTCACGTACAGCGACAAACGTCCAGTTCACGTAATCGAGCAGGAGTTGGGCACGCTGAGACAAGGCAGCATGTCTCTACTGCAATATTACGATGAAGTCGGCAAGAAACTTACATTGTTGACTAATAAAGTCAAGATGTCATACGATCCGGTCCTAGGAAAGGGCCTCTGTGAAAAGTTCCGCGAAGATGCACTACGTGTGTTTGTTTCGGGACTCAAGCGTAGTCTCACAGATGTGCTGTTTTCAGCAAAGCCAAGGGACTTGCCGTCAGCTCTGGCGCTCGCGCAAGAGGTGGAATCGAACCATGAAAGATATGCGTTCGCTGCCAACTTCGCGAGGAGCATTGAAGAAAGAGAACAAAAGGCAAGTTCCCAGCAGCGGGTTAAAACACCCCAACAAGCAGAAGCGCAGGCAAGCGGGTCAAAGAACCCACATTTTAGTAGGCAGAACAAGCAGCAAGGCCAATCCGGCCAGCGAAATGCCGAGCAGCAAACTCGCGCCAGTGCTCCAGAACCAATGGAGGTAGACCCTTCGCTGTCAAAATTAAGACAGCCCACCCAGGCCTCCGCTGGCGTCAGCAAGCGGTCGGCCATGTCCGATCGCTCTAACGGAAAGGGCAAGCAACAAAGGGTGAATCATGTAACCCAAGATGCTGGGCAGGGGCAGAACTCGTACGCCGAAGCCGCCAACGGCGCTATGGCGCAGATCGAGGACGATGCCGAAAGCGATTCTGACGCCCTAAATTTTTTAGGGGAAAATCCCTGCTACCCGTCATTAGACGAAGAGTAGCAGGGCAGGATATGAGCTTCCTCATCGATACGGGCACGTCCAAGAATTACATCAGACCACACAAGGGGTTGCGTGGCGTCCGTCCGGTTAACTCGCAATTCACTTTGCATTCCATCCATGGCTCAACCACCGTCACACAAAAATGCTTTGTTGCGTTGTTCAACGTAAAATCAACATTCTTCGTTCTACCAGACTTATCAACCTTCGATGGGATAATCGGTCTCGACTTGTTAGCTCAGGCTGGGGCGTCACTCTGTTTGGCCTCCAGTCAGCTCAAGTGGGGTACGGAAGTTGAGAAAATCTCCTTCCACAAATGCACTGATGTCAACTTCACCGATGTGGATTGCTCAGATGCGCCCGCTTCAGTGAGGGAGACTTTTCGAAAATTATTAAAGGCCAGAAAAAAGGCCTTTGCAGACCCAAACGAGGCTCTTCCATACAATACTTCGGTGGTCGCCACCATCAGAACGGTAAACGAAGAGCCCATCTATGCCAAGCTATACCCATATCCCATGGGCGTAGCCGACTTCGTTAATAAGGAGATCCAAGATCTTCTAAGAAACGACATAATTCAGAAATCGGCATCTCCCTACAACAACCCCATATGGGTAGTAGATAAAAAGGGCACCGATGATGCGGGCAACCGCAAGAAGCGCTTGGTGATAGACTTTCGCAAGCTTAACGAGCACACCATTCCCGACAAATACCCCATGCCAAATATATCAATGATACTAGGCAATTTGGGTAAAGCCCGCTATTTTTCGACACTGGATCTCAAATCAGGATATCATCAGGTCGTACTAGCGGAGCGCGATCGCGAGAAAACTTCTTTCTCGGTAAACGGGGGAAAGTATGAGTTTAAGAGATTGCCGTTCGGCCTCAGGAACGCCGCCGGCATCTTCCAGCGAACGATCGATGACATCTTACGGGAACAAATAGGCAAATTTTGCTATGTTTATGTTGATGATGTGATCATCTTCTCGCAAGACGAGGAGGCTCACATCAAACATGTAGAGTGGGTGTTAAAGAGCTTACAAGAAGCGAACATGAGAGTATCAATCGAGAAATCGCGTTTTTTTAAGAAAAGCGTGAGCTTTCTTGGGTTCACAGTCACCAGTAACGGTGCAACAACGGACCCAGAGAAGGTCAAGGCCATAAAAGAATTTCCAGAGCCTAAGACGGTATTCGAAGTCAGATCGTTTCTGGGCCTCGCGAGCTACTATAGGTGTTTCATCAGAGACTTCGCTGCTATAGCAAGGCCCATCTCAAACTTATTAAAAGGCGAGAATGGAACAGTTAGTAGGCATAGATCGAGAAACATTCAGGTGCATTTCTCTGAGTCCCAGCGAGAGGCGTTCCAAAAGCTGCGCAATATATTGGCATCAGAAGACGTCATGCTCAGCTACCCGGACTATAAGAAGCCATTTGATCTAACGACAGATGCTTCAGCCCATGGTATAGGTGCAGTGTTGTCTCAAGAGGGCCGCCCTATAACAATGATTTCAAGAACTCTTAAAGACAGTGAAGCCAACTACGCGACTAACGAGCGCGAGTTATTGGCCATCGTTTGGGCCCTGGCTAAGCTGCGGCATTACTTGTATGGAGTGAAAGATATAAATATCTTCACTGACCATCAGCCGTTAACATTTTCTGTGTCGGAATCAAACCCGAACGCAAAAATTAAGAGGTGGAAGGCCCGTATAGACGAGTTCAATGCTCGTCTATTTTACAAGCCCGGTAAAGAGAACCTGGTAGCGGACGCCTTGTCCAGACAACAGCTTAATGTGCTGGAACAAGAAGAACCCGAATCTTGCGCAGCAACGATTCACAGTGAGGTGTCTCTCACCCACACAATCGAGTCAATAGACAAGCCATTGAACTGCTTCCAGAACCAGATAATACTGGAAGAAGCACGTTCCCCGTCTAAAACTACCTTTATTCTATTCGGGAATAAAAGACCCTACACGGTTTACTTCGTCGACAGGGGATCTTTATTAGACGAACTGGTAGACATAATCGTCCCAAGGGCCGTAAACGCCTTCCATTGCGATTTGCACACGCTCGCAATGATACAAGATGAGATAGTCCGGAGGTTCCCAGCCACAAAGTTCTGGCATTGCAGGAACCGTGTCGTGGACGTACTCAGAATCGAAGAAAGAAGGGAAATCTTAACTGCTGAACATAATAGGGCGCACAGAGCAGCGCAAGAAAATGTAAAGCAGGTATTGTCGGAATACTATTTCCCGAAAATGGCCAAGCTGGCCAACGAGATCGCGCAGAATTGCAGGACTTGTGCGAGGGCAAAGTATGACAGGCACCCGAAAAAACAAGAACTCGGTGAAACGCCAGTACCGTCACACACAGGGGAAATGTTGCACATCGACATTTTCTCTACCGACAAAAAGTTTTTCCTCACTTGCGTCGACAAGTTTTCTAAATTTGCCGTCGTGCAACCCATCGCCTCGAGAACTATTGAGGACCTGAAGCCAGCGCTGCTTCAGCTCATGAACTTTTTCCAAGGGCAAAGGCCATTTATTGCGACAACGAACCTTCGTTGAAGTCGCACACGATCGTGTCCATGCTGTGTAACAACTTTGGTGTAAGCGCTACAAATGCACCACCACTGCACAGCACCTCCAACGGGCAGGTGGAGCGTTTCCATAGCACATTACTGGAGCTAGCCAGATGCATAAGGATAGACAAGGGCATGAGTGACACGGTCGAGATAGTAATGTTGGCCACTACCCAGTACAATAAGTCGATTCACTCGGTCATCAACAGGAGACCGGCTGACATCGTCCTTGCACACCCTGATGAGCCACAGGTAGAGATCCACAGTAGGATCCAGAAAGCTCAAGACGCGCTAAGGGCCAGAGAAAACGCCTCGCGGCAAAATAGGATATTCGATGTTGGCGAAAAGGTGTTGGAAAAATCCAACCGAAGACTCGGCAACAAGCTCACGCCGTTGTGCGAAGAAAGAGCTGTAGAAGCGGACATGGGGACCACGGTCCTTATTAAGGGGAGGGTGGTCCACAAGGACAATTTAAAATGACGCGCCCAGTAGCGAGGTCAGTGTACCGCTTAATTTTAAATTTTTTTAGCCACTTGGCGTAATTTTTAATAGATCTAAGAGTAGCGCCACCCGCGCACATCATATTCTTAAGCATTTTTATTATTATTGGTGTTGGGTTCCCCCTTGTCTACAGAACAGGAAAATCAATCATTTAAACTTTCACCCACAGGACCAACCTTATCCTTCTCGTATCTCTATCATTGGCATCGGCTCACATCACCGATTATTCGCGTGCCAAATACATTCCCATAGTCGATGGCCAGATCTTGGTGTGGGAGAATTCCGCCTACGTGAGGCACTCCGCGAATCTTTCGGAGTACGCACGTGTGGTAGAGGAGACGGTCAGTCTGCTTGATCACTTCCCGCAGTCACACATGAGAAATTTGCTGAACGCAGATTCAGCACACCTCCGGGACTTGCTGGATGCGCTGGGCGCGCACCATCGAGTGGCCAGAAGCTTGGACTTCCTAGGCTCCATACTAAAGGTTGTAGCCGGCACACCTCATGCCAGCGATTTGCAAAACAGTAGGGTCGTAGAGGCGCGATTGATCGACGCGAACAATAGGCAAATAGAAATTAATACAAAAACCCAAAATCAAATCAATAAACTAACTGCCACCGTCAACTTAATCCTCAAGACAGCCAAAGCGTCACAAATTGACACCGGTCATTTGTATGAAACGTTGCTCGCGAGAAATAGAATGATCATGATGGAGCTTCAGAATTTAATGTTGGCCGTGACACTTGCAAAAATGAACATTGTTAGCCCAAATATTCTTGATCACGCAGATTTGAGTTCAGTTTGGCTAGAGGAGCCCACCAACACCCCCATAGGTGACCTTATGTCCGTATCGTCCGTAAAGGTTCTGCAGTCCGATAACGCATTACACTTTATCATTAAATTTCCGGTAATTAAGTTCGCCTGTAAGAAAATTACTATTTTCCCCGTCAGTCACGAAGGAGCTATGCTACGTTTAGATGATGGCGTTATCGCAGAGTGCGACAACGAGATCTACACCGTCAAAGCTTGCACCGCATCAACCAGCGCCACCTTCTGTCAGCTATCATCAGGCAGCTCATGCGCGAAAGAACTTCATGCAGGCGGCGCGGCGCACTGCGAAATACAACCCAGCAGCCTGGATCCCATCACCTATGTAGATGAGGGGATCGTCATCATCAACGACAGGGCCGCCAAGGTACAAGTGGACAACAGCTCTGAAATCTGGGTGCATGGTACGCACCTTGTTACCTTCACCCGACGTGCCGTCATTAACGGAACCCTGTACGTCAACCAGAACCGGATCCAGAGCAGAGTACCGGGGGTAGCAAAATTCCCTCTGCTGAACATCACCTCCCGCCAAAGCGTGCTCAGTCTCCCGTACCTTCATCGCCTAAATGAAGGTAACTTAGAGACAATCCAGAGGTTCAGAGAAGAATTCAATGCCGAACGACCCCAGCAAGTGGCACTAACCGTAGCAGCATCATGTTGCCTCCTGCTATGTGTTGCCATTGTGGGCTGGCGCGCCTGGAAGGCCAAGAGGTCCGCAAGACAACTGAACGTGGCGATTGCTGAGTTAAGGTCGGCCGAGGGCGGCCTCCGTCTTGAGAGGGGGGTAGTTAACTAAAGCTAACGTCGCTCCCACGGGTGCATGAAATACGACTACATCGGCATACTGCAACGTAAGCATTATGCCGGATGTCGTTACGTAGCCGGCAGACACTGCTTATTTGCGTGGCCGCTACGAATATGAGATCGCAACAATATGTTTCGTTTTCATGCTAGCTCCTAAGTTTGAGTTCTTGGGTCCTATAGTTAGTTTGATTTCGTGCTCCAACGCCACAGCTCCGCTTGGCTCGTGAAATAAAGAATTAATATCAACTCCTTGTCTTTTATTGTCGCGGCCCCGCCCGACACCCAGACTCGAATAGCCGCGCGCGATTACGCCGGCGTAAACTATATAATTTATATACCAGTCCATAACATTTAAATACTTGCATACAATAGTCATAGTTGTTTATAGGAATCCAGCTTTTCCTATTACAAGGTTTCGAAATGAAGTCAGAAATGATGTTGAAAGGCTAACGTCAGCTGAAAATATTACAAAATTGGTAATATTAGAAGATTTTAACATTTGCCGATCAACAACCACTGATCAGCTCGAGTCTACTTTAAATAATAAGGGGTTATGTCTATTGTTAAATGTGCCAGCAACAAAACATTTAACTCAAATTGATTGGATATTTTGTGATAACACAGTAAGCGGTGCTGCCGCAATCACTTATCAAACTCCATATAGTCACCATGACGGCGTGTTCCTTAGCTATAATCACTAATTAACTAATTTATTTTTAAATATTTAGTTAATTAATTTATTTTATTATTGAAAATAAAGAATATATGTGCAGTGTTGTTTAAGGTATTGTAAATATTCCTCCTCGAGGATTGCGACCTTGTCGTGGTGAGGAGGCTGAGTATTCGAAATTATAAGAGGATGATATAATCGATGTACTGTTATAATTGTTCAATAAATACCACAGAAACCAGCAGCAATCCAAATATATTTTATATTTTGTATAACTGCAAGGGTATGAAACCTTCGGCAAGCCGAAGGTAGCCTTGCTTTCTTGTTTTTCAAAATTTTAGATATTTTTTTTAACATTTTTGAAATTTTTTTCAAAATTTTTGAAATTTTTTTTCAAAATTTTTGAAATTTTTTTTTAAAATTTTTGAAATTTTTTTCAAAATTTTTGAAATTTTTTTTAAAATTTTTGAAATTTTTTCAAAATTTTTTTCAAAATTTTTTTTTTCAAAATTTTTGAATTTTTTTTTAAAATTTTTGAAATTTTTTTTCAAAATTTTTGAAATTTTTTTCAAATTTTTTAAATTTTTTTTCAAAATTTTTAAATTTTTTTAAATAATTTTGAAATTTTTGAAATTTTTTTTTTCAAAATTTTTGAAATTTTTTTTCAAAATTTTTGAAATTTTTTTTCAAAATTTTTAATTTTTTCAAATTTTTTTTTTTTTTTCAAAATTTTTGAAATTTTTTTTCAAAATTTTTGAAATTTTCTTTCAAAATTTTTGAAATTTTTTTCAAAATTTTTGAAATTTTTTTTCAAAATTTTTAATTTTTTTCAAATTTTTTTTTTTTAAAATTTAGATTTTTTTTTCAAAATTTTTGAATTTTTTTTTTTCAAAATTTTTGAATTTTTTTTTTCAAAATTTTTGAAATTTTTTTTCAAAATTTTTGAATTTTTTTTTTTTCAAAATTTTTGAAATTTTTTTTCAAAATTTTTGAAATTTTTTTAATTTTTGAAATTTTTTGAAATATTTTTTTTCAAAATTTTTGAAATTTTTTTCAAAATTTTTTTCAAAATTTTTGAAATTTTTTTTCAAAGTTTTTGAAATTTTTTTTCAAAATTTTTGAATTTTTTTTTTTTTCAAAATTTTTAAAATTTTTTTTCAAAATTTTTGAAATTTTTTTCAAAATTTTTGAAAATTTTTTCAAAATTTTTGAAATTTTTTTTCAAAATTTTTGAAATTTTTTTTTTAAAATTTTTGAAATTTGTTTTTTTTCAAAATTTTTATTTTTTCAAAATTTTTGAAATTTTTTTTCAAAATTTTTGAAATTTTTTTTCAAAATTTTTGAATTTTTTTTTCAAAATTTTTGAAATTTTTTTTTCAAAATTTTGAAATTTTTATACCCTTGCAGAGGGTATATTAATTTTAGCCAGAAGTTTGCAACGCACCTTAGGAGGCATCTCCGACCCTATAAAGTATATATATTCTGAATCAGCATCACCAGAGGAGTCGAAAAATGGATGTCCGTCTTCCGTCCGCCTCCGTCCGTCCGTCCGTCCGTCCGTCCGTCCGTCCGTCCGTCCGTCCGTCCGTCTGTTGCAACGCAAACTAGTCTCTCAGTTTTTGAGCTATCTTCATGAAACTTGGCACACAAGCTTCTTATTGCTGTAGGCTGTAAATAAGTCGGAACGAGCCAGATCGGACCGATATATCGTATAGCTGTCATAGAAGCTATCGGCCGATTTTTGTTGTTTTTCAAGATATTGCAACAATATTTGGCAAATCTTATTCTTATTACGTTCTTAATGTGCTGTCAAAATTGTATCAAAATCGGACCACTATAACATATAGCTTCCATAGGAACAATCGGCTGAAATCAGGGTTTTTGTATGCAAACCTGTTTTGTTTTTGGAAATACCGCACATTATCAATACCTTTTAATGTTATACAGTGACCCGCCCTTTGTTTTTCTATTTAAATATCTCAGACGTTTATATTCTATAGGTGTTATAGGAACAATCAGTCAGTCCGTCTGTCTGTTGCAACGCAAATTAGTCCCCCAGTTATTGAGCTATCTTCATGAAACTTTGCTCACAAGCTTTTTATTTCTGCCCTCTTTAAATAAGTCGGAACGGGCCAGATTGGACTGATATATCGTATAGCTGTTATGGAGCCTATCGGCCGATTTTCGTTATATTTCAAGATATAGCTATCAGGCTTACCAAATCCAAATCGAACTTTTATAACTTATAACGATCAACGATCGGCCTAATGAAGGTTCTTGTTGCAATTTTATGGAAATCTGAGTACTATTACATGTAGATGTTATACAAAAAATCATATAGCTGTTATTCAAACGCATTTTTGAATGAGAACTTTCCAAATTTAGATTTTATGACCAACAGATCCTTTACAACACAAAGACATTCGACCAAATGCTGTTTCTAAGAATGGTATACTGATATATGCAAAACAAAATATATCGGAAAACAAAACATTCTTATATGAAACAGTTACAGTTGATAATGTAAGAAATATATACCAGTCCATAACATTTAAATACTTGCATACAATAGTCATAGTTGTTTATAGGAATCCAGCTTTTCCTATTACAAGGTTTCGAAATGAAGTCAGAAATGATGTTGAAAGGCTAACGTCAGCTGAAAATATTACAAAATTGGTAATATTAGAAGATTTTAACATTTGCCGATCAACAACCACTGATCAGCTCGAGTCTACTTTAAATAATAAGGGGTTATGTCTATTGTTAAATGTGCCAACAACAAAACATTTAACTCAAATTGATTGGATATTTTGTGATAACACAGTAAGCGGTGCTGCCGCAATCACTTATCAAACTCCATATAGTCACCATGACGGCGTGTTCCTTAGCTATAATCACTAATTAACTAATTTATTTTTAAATATTTAGTTAATTAATTTATTTTATTATTGAAAATAAAGAATATATGTGCAATGTTGTTTAAGGTATTGTAAATATTCCTCCTCGAGGATTGCGACCTTGTCGTGGTGAGGAGGCTGAGTATTCGAAATTATAAGAGGATGATATAATCGATGTACTGTTATAATTGTTCAATAAATACCACAGAAACCAGCAGCAATCCAAATATATTTTATATTTTGTATAACTGCAAGGGTATGAAACCTTCGGCAAGCCGAAGGTAGCCTTGCTTTCTTGTTTTTCAAAATTTTTGAAATTTTTTTCAAAATTTTTGAAATTTTTTTTTAAAAATTTTTGAAATTTTTTTTCAAAATTTTTGAAATTTTTTTTTTTTTTAACATTTTTTTTTTTGAAATTTTTTTTCAAAATTTTTGAAATTTTTTTTCAAAATTTTTGAAATTTTTTTTTAAAAATTTAGATTTTTTTTCAAAATTTTTGAATTTTTTTTTTCAAAATTTTTGAAATTTTTTTTCAAAATTTTTTAAATTTTTTTTTCAAAATTTTTGAAATTTTTTTTCAAAATTTTTGAAATTTTTTTCAAAATTTTTGAAATTTTTTAATTTTGAAATTTTTTTTTTTAAATTTTTTTTTCAAAATTTTTGAAATTTTTTTTTTTTTTTTTTTCAAAATTTTTGAAATTTTTTTCAAAATTTTTGAAATTTTTTTTCAAAATTTTTGAAATTTTTTTTTCAAAATTTTTGAAATTTTTTTTTTTTTTCAAAATTTTTGAAATTTTTTTCAAAATTTTTGAAATTTTTTTTTCAAAATTTTTGAATTTTTTTCAAAATTTTGAAATTTTTGAAATTTTTTTTCAAAATTTTTGAAATTTTTTTTCAAAATTTTTGAAATTTTTTTTTTTAAAATTTTTGAAATTTTTTTCAAAATTTTTGAAATTTTTTTTCAAAATTTTTTTTTTTTTTTTTTCAAAATTTTTGAAATTTTTTTTCAAAATTTTTGAATTTTTTTTTCAAAATTTTTGAAATTTTTTTTCAAAATTTTTTAAATTTTTTTTTTTTCAAAATTTTTGAAATTTTTTTTTCAAAATTTTTGAAATTTTTTTTTCAAAATTTTTGAAATTTTTTTTTGAATTTTTTTCAAATTTTTTGAAATTTTTTTTCAAAATTTTTGAAATTTTTTTCAAAATTTTTGAAATTTTTTTCAAAATTTTTGAAATTTTTTTTCAAAATTTTAGAATTTTTTTTTTCAAAATTTTTGAAATTTTTTTTCAAAATTTTTTCAAAATTTTGAAATTTTTTTTTCAAAATTTTTGAAATTTTTTTCAAAATTTTTGAAATTTTTTTTCAAAATTTTTATTTTTCAAATTTTTTTTTTAAAATTTTTGAAATTTTTTTTTTCAAAATATTTTGAAATTTTTTTTTTCAAAATTTTTGAAATTTTTTTTAAAAATTTTTGAAATTTTTTTTCAAAATTTTTAAAATTTTTTTCAAAATTTTTGAAATTTTTTTTCAAAATTTTTGAAATTTTTTTTCAAAATTTTTGAAATTTTTTTCAAAATTTTTGAAATTTTTTTCAAAATTTTTGAAATTTTTTTTCAAAATTTTTGAAATTTTTTTTCAAAATTTTTGAAATTTTTTTCAAAATTTTAAAATTTTTTTTCAAAATTTTTGAAATTTTTTTCAAAATTTTTGAAATTTTTTTGAAATTTTTTTTCAAAATTTTTGAAATTTTTTTCAAAATTTTTGAAATTTTTTCAAAATTTTTTTCAAAATTTTTGAAAATTTTTTTTAAAATTTTTTGAAATTTTTTTTTAAAATTTTTTTTTTTCAAAATTTTTGAAATTTTTTTTTTCAAAATTTTTGAAATTTTTTTTTCAAAATTTTTTAAAATTTTTTTTTTGAAATTTTTTTCAAAATTTTTTTCAAAAATTTTTTTTTTTCAAAATTTTTGAAATTTTTTTCAAAATTTTTGAAATTTTTTTCAAAATTTTTGAAATTTTTTTTCAAAATTTTTGAAATTTTTTTTCAAATTTTTTTTTTTTATTTTTGAAATTTTTTTTTCAAAATTTTTGAAATTTTTTTTCAAAATTTTTGAAATTTTTTCAAAATTTTTGAAATTTTTTTTTCAAAATTTTTGAAATTTTTTTTAAAATTTTTGAAATTTTTTTTTCAAAATTTTTGAAATTTTTTTTCAAAATTTTTGAAATTTTTTTCAAAATTTTTGAAATTTTTTTTCAAAATTTTTTGAAATTTTTTTCAAAATTTTTGAAATTTTTTTTTTTTCAAAATTTTTGAAATTTTTTTCAAAATTTTTGAAATTTTTTTAAAAATTTTGAAATTTTTTTCAAAATTTTTGAAATTTTTTTTCAAAATTTTTGAAATTTTTTTCAAAATTTTTGAATTTTTTTTCAAAATTTTTGAAATTTTTTTAAAATAAATTTTGAAATTTTTTTTCAAAATTTTTTATTTTTTTCAAAATTTTTGAAATTTTTTTTTCAAAATTTTTGAAATTTTTTTTCAAAATTTACGAAATTTTTTTTCAAAATTTTTGAAATTTTTTTTTTTAAATTTTTTTATTTTTTCAAAATTTTTAAATTTTTTCAAAATTTTTTTTTCAAAATTTTTGAAATTTTTTTCAAAATTTTTGAAATTTTTTTTTTTTTTCAATTTTTTTAAAATTTTTTTTTTTCAAAATTTTTGAAATTTTTTTCAAAATTTTTGAAATTTTTTTTTCAAAATTTTTGAAATTTTTTTTCAAAATTTTTGAAATTTTTTTTTCAAAATTTTGATTTTTTTTCAAAATTTTTGAAATTTTTTTCAAAATTTTTTTCAAAATTTTTGAAATTTTTTTACTTTAAAATTTTTTAAATTTTTTTTTCAAAATTTTTGAAATTTTTTAAATAAAATAAAATTTTGAAATTTTTTTCAAAATTTTTGAAATTTTTTTCAAAATTTTTGAAATTTTTTTCAAAATTTTTGAAATTTTTTTTTTTCAAAATTTTTGAAATTTTTTTTCAAAATTTTTGAAATTTTTTTTCAAAATTTTTGAAATTTTTTCAAAATTTTTGAAATTTTTTTCAAAATTTTTGAAATTTTTTTTCAAAATTTTTGAAATTTTTTTTCAAAATTTTTGAAATTTTTTTCAAAATTTTTGAAATTTTTTTTCAAAATTTTTGAAATTTTTTTTTTCAAAATTTTTGAAATTTTTTAAATTTTTGAAATTTTTTTTTTTCAAAATTTTTGAAATTTTTTTTCAAAATTTTTGAAATTTTTTTCAAAATTTTTTATTTTTCAAAATTTTTTTATTTTTTTCAAATTTTTTGAAATTTTTTTTTCAAAATTTTTGAAATTTTTTTTCAAAATTTTTGAAATTTTTTTTCAAAATTTTTAAAATTTTTTTTTTTTCAAAATTTTTGAAATTTTTTTTCAAAATTTTTGAAATTTTTTTGAAATTTTTTCAAAATTTTTGAAATTTTTTTCAAAATTTTTGAAATTTTTTTTTTTTTTTATTTTTTCAAAATTTTTGAATTTTTTTTTCAAAATTTTTGAAATTTTTTTTCAAAATTTTTAATTTTTTCAAAATTTTTTTTTTTTTCAAAATTTTTGAAATTTTTTTTCAAAATTTTTGAAATTTTTTTCAAAATTTTTGAAATTTTTTTTAAAAATTTTTGAAATTTTTTTTTTTCAAAATTTTTGAAATTTTTTTTCAAAATTTTTGAAATTTTTTTTCAAAATTTTTGAAATTTGTTTCAAAATTTTTAAAATTTTTTTTCAAAATTTAAGAATTTTTTTTTTTTAAAATTTTTTTTTTCAAAATTTTGAAATTTTTTTTTCCAAATTTTTAAAATTTTTTTCAAAATTTTAGAATTTTTTTTCAAAATTTTTTAAATTTTTTTTTAAAATTTTTGAATTTTTTTTTTTTAAATTTTTGAAATTTTTTTTCAAAATTTTGAAATTTTTTTTCAAAATTTTAGAAATTTTTTTCAAAATTTTTGAAATTTTTTTTCAAAATTTTTGAAATTTTTTTTCAAAATTTTTGAAATTTTTTTTTCAAAATTTTTGAAATTTTTTTTTCAAAATTTTTGAAATTTTTTTTTATTTTTCAAAATTTTTGAAATTTTTTTTCAAAATTTTTGAAATTTTTTTATTTTAAAATTTTTGAAATTTTTTCAAAATTTTTTTTTTTTCAAAATTTTTGAAATTTTTTTTCAAAATTTTTGAAATTTTTTTCAAAATTTTTGAAATTTTTTTCAAAATTTTTGAAATTTTTTTTAAAATTTTTGAAATTTTTTTTCAAAATTTTTGAAATTTTTTTTTTTTCAAAATTTTTGAAATTTTTTTTCAAAATTTTTGAAATTTTTTTTCAAAATTTTTGAATTATTTTTTCAAAATTTTTGAAATTTTTTTTCAAAACCTTTGAAATTTTTTTTTCAAAATTTTTAAAATTTTTTTTCAAAATTTAAAAAACAAAATTATATTCTTTCAAAATTGATTGAAACATTCTCTTTTCCTCTTTTCTGTCTTTCTTCTTTTATAACAACATTTTTCAAATTTTTAAAAATTTTTCAAAATTTTGAAATTTTTCTTTAAAATTTTTGAAATTTTTTTTCAAAATTTTTGAATTTTTTTTCAAAATTTTGAAATTTTTTTGCGATTTTAACAAATTTTTAAATTTTTTCAAAATTCTTGAAATTTTTTTATAAATAATTTTTGAACATTTCTCCAAATTACAATTTTTTCAGAAATAACACAAAATTTTTCAAATCAATTTTCAAAATTTTTGAAACAAAATTTTTGAAATTTTTTTCAAAATTTTTGAAATTTTTTTTCAAAATTTTGAAATTTTATTTTAAAAATTTTTTTCAAAATTTTTGAAATTTTTTTCAAAATTTTTGAAAAATTTTATTTTGAAATTTTTTTTACAAAATTTTTGAAATTTTTTTTCAAAATTTTTGAAATTTTTCTTAAAATTTTATATTTTTTTCAAAATTTTTGAAATTTTTTTCAAAATTTTGAAATTTTTTTTTTGAAATTTTTTTTTTGAAATTTTTTTAAAATTTTTGAAATTTTTTTTCAAAATTTTTGAAATTTTTTTTCAAAATTTTTTTTTTTTTTTTTCAAAATTTTTGAAATTTTTTTTTTAAAAATTTTTGAATTTTTTTTTCAAAATTTTTGAAATTTTTTTTCAAAATTTTTGAAATTTTTTTTTTGAAATTTTTTCAAAATTTTTAATTTTTTCAAAATTTTTGAAATTTTTTTCAAAATTTTTTAAATTTTTTTTCAAAATTTTTTGAAATTTTTTTCAAATTTTTTGAAATTTTTTTCAAAATTTTTGAAATTTTTTTTTAAAATTTTTGAATTTTTTTTTCAAAATTTTTGAAATTTTTTTTCAAAATTTTTGAAATTTTTTTTCAAAATTTTTGAAATTTTTTTCAAATTTTTTGAAATTTTTTTCAAAATTTTTGAAATTTTTTTCAAAATTTTTGAATTTTTTTTTCAAAATTTTTGAAATTTTTTTCAAAATTTTAGAATTTTTTTTTTTTCAAAATTTTTGAAATTTTTTTTCAAATTTTTTTCAAAATTTTTGAAATTTTTTTTCAAAATTTTTGAAATTTTTTTTCAAAATTTTTGAAATTTTTTTTTCAAAATTTTTGGAATTTTTTTTCAAAATTTTTGAAATTTTTTTTTCAAAATTTTTGAAATTTTTTTTTCAAAATTTTTAAATTTTTTTAAAATTTTTGAAATTTTTTTCAAAATTTTTGAAATTTTTTTTTCAAAATTTTTTTTATTTGAAATTTTTTTCAAAATTTTTGAAATTTTTTCAAAATTTTTGAAATTTTTTCAAAAATTTTTGGAAATTTTTTCAAAATTTTTGAAATTTTTTTTTCAAATTTTTCAAAATTTTGAATTTTTTCAAAATTTTTGAAATTTTTTTTGAAAATTTTTGAAAATTTTTTTTCAAAATTTTTGAAATTTTTTTCAAAATTTTTGAAATTTTTTTTTCAAAATTTTTGAAATTTTTTTCAAAATTTTTGAAATTTTTTTCAAAAATTTTGAAATTTTTTTCAAAATTTTTGAAATTTTTTTTTAATTTTCAAATTTTTTTTTCAAAATTTTGAATTTTTTTTCAAATTTTTGAAATTTTAAATTTTCAAAATTTTTGAAATTTTTTTCAAAATTTTTGAAATTTTTTTCAAAATTTTTGAAATTTTTTTCAAAATTTTTGAAATTTTTTTCAAATTTTTTTTCAAAATTTTTGAAATTTTTTTTTAAATTTTGAAATTTTTTTCAAAATTTTTGAAATTTTTTTCAAAATTTTTGAAATTTTTTTCAAAATTTTTGAAATTTTCAAATTTTTTGAAATTTTTTCAAAATTTTTTTCAAAATTTTAAAATTTTTCAAAATTTTTGAAATTTTTTTTCCAAATTTTTGAAATTTTTTTCAAAATTTTTGAAATTTTTTTCAAAATTTTTGAAATTTTTTTTCAAAATTTTTGAAATTTTTTTTTTTTCAAAATTTTGAAATTTTTTCAAAATTTTTGAAATTTTTTTTTGAAAATTTTTGAAAATTTTTTCAAATTTTTCAAAATTTTTTTAATTTTTTTCAAAATTTTTGAAATTTTTTTTTCAAAATTTTTGAAAATTTTTTCAAATTTTTTGAAATTTTTTCAAAATTTTTTTAAAATTTTTTTCAAAATTTTTTAAATTTTTTTCAAAATTTTTGAAATTTTTTCAAAATTTTGAATTTTTTTTCAAAATTTTTGAAATTTTTTTCAAAATTTTTGAAATTTTTTTCAAATTTTTGAATTTTTTTCAAAATTTTTGAATTTTTTCAAAATTTTTAAATTTTTTTCAAAATTTTTGAAAATTTTTTTCAAAATTTTTGAAATTTTTTTCAAAATTTTTGAAATTTTTTTCAAAATTTTTGAAATTTTTTTTCAAAATTTTTTCAAAATTTTTTTTTCAAAATTTTTTCAAAATTTTTGAAATTTTTCAAAATTTTTGAAAATTTTTTCAAAATTTTTGAAATTTTTTTCAAAATTTTTGAAATTTTTTTCAAAATATTTTGAAAATTTTTTATTTCAAAATTTTTGAAATTTTTTTCAAAATTTTTGAAATTTTTTTTCAAAATTTTTTAAATTTTTTTCAAAATTTTTGAAATTTTTTCAAAATTTTTAAATTTTTTCAAAAATTTTTTCAAAATTTTTGAAATTTTTTTTCAAAATTTTTGAATTTTTTTCAAAATTTTTTGAAATTTTTTTTTCAAAATTTTTGAAATTTTTTTTTCAAAATTTTTGAAATTTTTTTTCAAAATTTTTGAAATTTTTTTTCAAAATTTTTGAAATTTTTTTTCAAAATTTTTGAAATTTTTTTAATTTTTTTTTCAAAATTTTTGAAATTTTTTTTCAAAATTTTTGAAATTTTTTTTCAAAATTTTTGAAATTTTTTTTCAAAATTTTTTGAAATTTTTTTCAAAATTTTTGAAATTTTTTTTTCAAAATTTTTGAAATTTTTTTTCAAAATTTTTGAAATTTTTTTTTCAAAATTTTTGAAATTTTTTTTCAAAATTTTTGAAATTTTTTTTTCAAAATTTTTTGAAATTTTTTTTCAAAATTTTTGAAATTTTTTTTCAAAATTTTTGAAATTTTTTTTCAAAATTTTTGAAATTTTTTTCAAAATTTTTGAAATTTTTTTTTCAAAATTTTTGAAATTTTTTTTTCAAAATTTTTGAAATTTTTTTTTCAAAATTTTTTGAAATTTTTTTCAAAATTTTTGAAATTTTTTTTCAAAATTTTTTGAAATTTTTTTTTCAAAATTTTTTGAAATTTTTTTTCAAAATTTTTGAAATTTTTTTTCAAAATTTTTGAAATTTTTTTTCAAAATTTTTGAAATTTTTTTCAAAATTTTTGAAATTTTTTTTCAAAATTTTTGAAATTTTTTTCAAAATTTTTGAAATTTTTTTTCAAAATTTTTTGAAATTTTTTTTCAAAATTTTTGAAATTTTTTTTCAAAATTTTTGAAATTTTTTTTCAAAATTTTTGAAATTTTTTTTCAAAATTTTTGAAATTTTTTTTCAAAATTTTTTGAAATTTTTTTTCAAAATTTTTGAAATTTTTTTTCAAAATTTTTGAAATTTTTTTTCAAAATTTTTGAAATTTTTTTTCAAAATTTTTGAAATTTTTTTCAAAATTTTTTGAAATTTTTTTTCAAAATTTTTGAAATTTTTTTCAAAATTTTTGAAATTTTTTTCAAAATTTTTTGAAATTTTTTTCAAAATTTTTGAAATTTTTTTCAAAATTTTTGAAATTTTTTTTCAAAATTTTTGAAATTTTTTTTCAAAATTTTTGAAATTTTTTTTCAAAATTTTTGAAATTTTTTTCAAAATTTTTGAAATTTTTTCAAAATTTTTGAAATTTTTTTTCAAAATTTTTTGAAATTTTTTTCAAAATTTTTGAAATTTTTTTTTCAAAATTTTTGAAATTTTTTTCAAAATTTTTGAAATTTTTTTCAAAATTTTTGAAAATTTTTAAAATTTTTTTCAAAATTTTTGAAATTTTTTTTCAAAATTTTTGAAATTTTTTTTTCAAAATTTTTGAAATTTTTTTTTCAAAATTTTTGAAATTTTTTTCAAAATTTTTGAAATTTTTTTTCAAAATTTTTTGAAATTTTTTTTCAAAATTTTTTGAAATTTTTTTCAAAATTTTTGAAATTTTTTTTTCAAAATTTTTGAAATTTTTTTCAAAATTTTTGAAATTTTTTTTCAAAATTTTTTGAAATTTTTTTCAAAATTTTTGAAATTTTTTTCAAAATTTTTGAAATTTTTTTCAAAATTTTTGAAATTTTTTTTTCAAAATTTTTTGAAATTTTTTTTCAAAATTTTTGAAATTTTTTTTCAAAATTTTTGAAATTTTTTTTCAAAATTTTTGAAATTTTTTTTCAAAATTTTTTGAAATTTTTTTCAAAATTTTTGAAATTTTTTTCAAAATTTTGAAAATTTTTTCAAAATTTTTGAAATTTTTTTTCAAAATTTTTGAAATTTTTTTTCAAAATTTTTGAAATTTTTTTTCAAAATTTTTGAAATTTTTTTTTCAAAATTTTTGAAATTTTTTTTCAAAATTTTTGAAATTTTTTTTTCAAAATTTTTTGAAATTTTTTTTCAAAATTTTTTGAAATTTTTTTTTCAAAATTTTTTCAAAATTTTTGAAATTTTTTTCAAAATTTTTGAAATTTTTTTTCAAAATTTTTGAAATTTTTTTTTCAAAATTTTTGAAATTTTTTTTCAAAATTTTTTGAAATTTTTTTTCAAAATTTTTTGAAATTTTTTTTCAAAATTTTTGAAATTTTTTTTCAAAATTTTTGAAATTTTTTTTTCAAAATTTTTGAAATTTTTTTCAAAATTTTTGAAATTTTTTTTTCAAAATTTTTTGAAATTTTTTTTCAAAATTTTTGAAATTTTTTTTCAAAATTTTTGAAATTTTTTTTCAAAATTTTTTGAAATTTTTTTCAAAATTTTTGAAATTTTTTTCAAAATTTTTGAAATTTTTTTTCAAAATTTTTTGAAATTTTTTTTCAAAATTTTTGAAATTTTTTTCAAAATTTTTGAAATTTTTTTTCAAAATTTTTGAAATTTTTTTTCAAAATTTTTTGAAATTTTTTTCAAAATTTTTGAAATTTTTTTTCAAAATTTTTGAAATTTTTTTTCAAAATTTTTGAAATTTTTTTTTCAAAATTTTTGAAATTTTTTTCAAAATTTTTGAAATTTTTTTTCAAAATTTTTGAAATTTTTTTTTCAAAATTTTTGAAATTTTTTTTCAAAATTTTTGAAATTTTTTTCAAAATTTTTTGAAATTTTTTTTCAAAATTTTTTGAAATTTTTTTCAAAATTTTTGAAATTTTTTTTCAAAATTTTTGAAATTTTTTTCAAAATTTTTGAAATTTTTTTTCAAAATTTTTGAAATTTTTTTTTCAAAATTTTTGAAATTTTTTTCAAAATTTTTGAAATTTTTTTTCAAAATTTTTGAAATTTTTTTTCAAAATTTTTGAAATTTTTTTTCAAAATTTTTGAAATTTTTTTTCAAAATTTTTGAAATTTTTTTCAAAATTTTTGAAATTTTTTTTCAAAATTTTTGAAATTTTTTTCAAAATTTTTGAAATTTTTTTCAAAATTTTTGAAATTTTTTTTCAAAATTTTTGAAATTTTTTTTCAAAATTTTTGAAATTTTTTTCAAAATTTTTGAAATTTTTTTTCAAAATTTTTGAAATTTTTTTTCAAAATTTTTGAAATTTTTTTTTCAAAATTTTTTGAAATTTTTTTTCAAAATTTTTGAAATTTTTTTCAAAATTTTTGAAATTTTTTTTCAAAATTTTTGAAATTTTTTTCAAAATTTTTGAAATTTTTTTTCAAAATTTTTTGAAATTTTTTTTCAAAATTTTTGAAATTTTTTTTCAAAATTTTTGAAATTTTTTTTCAAAATTTTTGAAATTTTTTTTCAAAATTTTTGAAATTTTTTTTCAAAATTTTTGAAATTTTTTTTCAAAATTTTTGAAATTTTTTTCAAAATTTTTGAAATTTTTTTTCAAAATTTTTTGAAAATTTTTGAAATTTTTTTTCAAAATTTTTGAAATTTTTTTCAAAATTTTTGAAATTTTTTTTCAAAATTTTTGAAATTTTTTTTCAAAATTTTTGAAATTTTTTTTCAAAATTTTTGAAATTTTTTTTCAAAATTTTTGAAATTTTTTTCAAAATTTTTGAAATTTTTTTCAAAATTTTTTTTCAAAATTTTTGAAATTTTTTTTCAAAATTTTTTGAAATTTTTTTTCAAAATTTTTGAAATTTTTTTTCAAAATTTTTGAAATTTTTTTCAAAATTTTTGAAATTTTTTTTCAAAATTTTTGAAATTTTTTTTCAAAATTTTTGAAATTTTTTTCAAAATTTTTAAAATTTTTTGAAATTTTTTTTTCAAAATTTTTGAAATTTTTTTTCAAAATTTTTTGAAATTTTTTTTCAAAATTTTTGAAATTTTTTTCAAAATTTTTTGAAATTTTTTTTTCAAAATTTTTGAAATTTTTTTTCAAAATTTTTGAAATTTTTTTCAAAATTTTTGAAATTTTTTTTTCAAAATTTTTGAAATTTTTTTTCAAAATTTTTGAAATTTTTTTCAAAATTTTTGAAATTTTTTTTAAAATTTTTTCAAAATTTTTGAAATTTTTTTCAAAATTTTTGAAATTTTTTTTCAAAATTTTTGAAATTTTTTTTCAAAATTTTTGAAATTTTTTTCAAAATTTTTGAAATTTTTTTTCAAAATTTTTGAAATTTTTTAAAATTTTTTCAAAATTTTTGAAATTTTTTTCAAAATTTTTGAAATTTTTTTTCAAAATTTTTGAAATTTTTTTCAAAATTTTTGAAATTTTTTTTCAAAATTTTTGAAATTTTTTTCAAAATTTTTGAAATTTTTTTTCAAAATTTTTGAAATTTTTTTTTCAAAATTTTTGAAATTTTTTTCAAAATTTTTGAAATTTTTTTCAAAATTTTTGAAATTTTTTTTCAAAATTTTTGAAATTTTTTTCAAAATTTTTGAAATTTTTTTCAAAATTTTTGAAATTTTTTTTCAAAATTTTTGAAATTTTTTTTCAAAATTTTTGAAATTTTTTTTCAAAATTTTTGAAATTTTTTTCAAAATTTTTGAAATTTTTTTTCAAAATTTTTTGAAATTTTTTTCAAAATTTTTGAAATTTTTTTTCAAAATTTTTGAAATTTTTTTTCAAAATTTTTGAAATTTTTTTTCAAAATTTTGAAATTTTTTTCAAAATTTTTGAAATTTTTTTTTCAAAATTTTGAAATTTTTTTTCAAAATTTTTGAAATTTTTTTTTCAAAATTTTTGAAATTTTTTCAAAATTTTTGAAATTTTTTTTTCAAAATTTTTGAAATTTTTTTTTCAAAATTTTTGAAATTTTTTTTCAAAATTTTTGAAATTTTTTTTCAAAATTTTTGAAATTTTTTTTCAAAATTTTTGAAATTTTTTTTCAAAATTTTTGAAATTTTTTTTCAAAATTTTTGAAATTTTTTTCAAAATTTTTGAAATTTTTTTTCAAAATTTTTGAAATTTTTTTTTTAAAATTTTTGAAATTTTTTCAAAATTTTTGAATTTTTTTTTCAAAATTTTTAAAATTTTTTTCAAAATTTTTTTTTTTTTCAAAATTTTTGAAATTTTTTTCCAAAATTTTTGAAATTTTTTTCAAAATTTTTGAATTTTTTTTTCAAAAATTTTTGAAATTTTTTTTCAAAATTTTTGAAATTTTTTCTCAAAATTTTTGAAAATTTTTTTTCAAAATTTTGAAATTTTTTTTCAAAATTTTTGAAATTTTTTCAAAATTTTTGAAATTTTTTTCAAAATTTTTGAATTTTTTTTTTCAAAATTTTTGAAATTTTTTTTCAAATTTTTTTGAATTTTTTTTTCAAAATTTTTCGAAATTTATTCTTTTCAAAATTTTTTGAAATTTTTTTTAAAATTTTTTGGAATTTTTTATCAAAATTTTGAAAATTTTCTTTCAAATTTTTTTGAACTTTTTTTTCAAAATTTTTTGAAATTTTTTTCAAAATTTTGAAACTTTTTCTTCAAAATTTTTGAAATTTTTTTTCTTTTTTTAAAATTTTTGAAATTTTTTTTCAAAATTTTTGAATTTTTTTTTTCAAAATTTTGAAACTTTTTTCAAAATTTTTGAAATTTTTTTTCCAAATTTTTGAAATTTTTTTCAAAATTTTTGAAATTTTTTTTCAAAATTTTTGAAGTTTTTTTTCAAAATTTTTGAAATTTTTTTTCAAAATTTTTGAATTTTCTTTTCGAAAATTTTTGAAATTTTTTTTTCAAAATTTTTGAAATTTCTTTTTTTCAAAATTTTTGAAATTTTTTCAAAATTTTTGAAATTTTTTTCAAAATTTTTGAAATTTTTTTTCAAATTTTTTGAAATTTTTTTCCAAAATTTTTGAAATTTTTTTTCAAAATTTTTAAACTTTTTTTTCAAAATTTTGAAATTTTTTCCAAAATTTTTGAAATTTTTTCAAAATTTTTAATTTTTTTTCAAAATTTTTGAAATTTTTTTCAAAATTTTGAAATTTTTTTCAAAATTTTGAAATTTTTTTCAAAATTTTTGAAATTTTTTTTCAAAATTTTTGAAATTTTTTTCAAAATTTTGAAATTTTTTTTCAAAATTTTTGAAATTTTTTTTCAAAATTTTGAAATTTTTTTTCAAAATTTTTGAATTTTTTTTTCAAAATTTTTGAAATTTTTTTTTCAATTTTTTTGAAATTTTTTTCAAAATTTTTGAAATTTTTTTCCAAAATTTTTGAAATTTTTTTTCAAATTTTTTGAAATTTTTTTTCAAAATTTTTAAATTTTTGAAATTTTTTCAAAATTTTTGAAATTTTTTTTTCGAAATTTTTGAAATTTTTTTTCAACATTTTGAAATTTTTTTCAAAATTTAAGAAATTTTTTTTCAAAATTTATGAAATTTTTTTTCAACATTTTTGAAATTTTTTGCAAAATTTTTTAAATTTTAAATTTTTTTTTCAAAATTTTTGAAATTTTTTTCAAAATTTTTGAAATTTTTTCAAAATTTTGAATTTTTTTTTCAACATTTTGAATTTTTTTTTCAATGTAATTTTTGAATTTTTTTTTTCAAAATTTTTGAAATTTTTTTTCAGTATATTTTGAAATTTTGAAATTTTATTTTCAAAATTTTTGAAATTTTTTTTAAACATTTTGAAATTTTTTCAAAATTTTTGAATTTTTTTAAAATTTTTTTTCAAAATTTTTGTTCAAATTTTTTGCAAAGTTTTTCTTTTTCAAAATTTTTGAAATTTATTTCAAAATTTTTGAATTTGTTTTTCAATATTTTTGAATTTTTTTTTGCAAAATTTTTGAAATTTTTTTTTTTTAAAATTTTTGAAATTTTTTTTGAAAATTTTTTAATATTTTTTTTCATAATTTTTGAAATTTTTTTTCAAAATTTTTGAAGTTTTTTTGCAACATTTTGCCTTGAATTTTTTTTTCAAAATTTTTGAAATTTTTCTTCAATTTTTATTTTTTGAAATTATTTTCAAAATTTTTGAATTTTTTTAAATTTTTTAAAAATTTTTGAAATTTTTTTTCAAAATTTTTGAAATTTTTGTCAAAATTTTTTGAAATTTTTTTAAATTTCTTTTTTTAAAATTTTTGAAATTTTTTTTGAAAATTTAGGAATTTTTTTTCAAAATTTTTTGAATTTTTTTCAACATTTTTGAAATTTGTTTCAAAATTTTTAAAATTTTTTTTCAAAATTTTTTTGAATTTTTTTTTCAAAATTTTAGAAATTTTTTTCTCAAAATTTTTGAAATTTTTTTTCAACATTTTTGAATTTTTTTTCAAAATTTTTGAAATTTTTTTTTAAAATTTTTGAAATTTTTTTCAAAATTTTGAAATTTTTTTTCCAAATTTTTAAAATTTTTTTTTCAAAATTGTAGAATCTTTTTTCTTCAAAATTTTGAAATTTTTTTTTAAATATTTAATTTTTGAATTTTTTTTTTTTCAAAATTTTTGAATTTTTTTTTCAAAATTTTTGAAATTTTTTCAAAATTTTAGAAATTTTTTTCAAATTTTTTGAAATTTTTAAATTTATTTCAAAATTTCTTGAATTTTTTTTTCAAAATTTTTGAAATTTTTTTCAAAATTTTGAAATTTTTTTCAAAATTTTTGAAATTTTTTTTCAAAATTTTTGAAATTTTTTTCAAACTTTTTTGAAATTTTTTTTTAAATTTTTTTGAAATTTTTTTCAAAATTTTTGAAATTTTTTCAAAATTTTTGAATTCTTTTTTTCAAAATTTTCGAATTTTTTTTTCAAAATTTTTAGAATTTTTTTTTCAAAATTTTTGAAATGTTTTTCAAAATTTTTGAAATTTTTTTCACAATTTTTGAACTTTTTTTTCAAAATTTTGAAATTTTTTTTCTTTAAAATTTTCAAAATTTTTTTCAAAATTTTTGAGAATTTTTTCAAAATTTTGAGATTTTTTTTCAAAATTTTTGAATTTTTTTTAAAATTTTTGAAATTTTTTTTCAAAATTTTTGAAATTTTTTAAAATTGTTTTTCAAAATTTTTGAAATTTTGTTTCAAAAATTCTTGAATTTTTTTTTCAAAATTTTTGAATTTCTTTTCGAAATTTTTGAATTTTTTCAAAATTTTTAGGACTTTTTTTCAAAATTTAAGAATTTTTTTTTCAAAATTTTTTGAAATTTTTTTCAAAATTTTTGAAATATTTAAAAATTTTTTTTCAAAATTTTTGAATTTTTTTTTTAAAATTTTTGAAATTTTTTTCAAAATTTTTGAATTTCCTTTTTTCAACATTTTTGAATTTTTTTTTCAAAATTTTTGAAATTTTTTTCAAAATTTTCGAATTTTTTTTCAAAATTTTTGAAATTTTTTTTAAAATTTTTCAAAATCTTTGAACTTTTCAAAATTTTTTGAAATTCTTTTCCAAAATTTTCTTGGAAATTTTTTTCAACATTTTTTGTAAAATATTTTAGTAAATTTTTTTGAAATTTTTGAATTTTTTTTTCAAAACTTTTTGAATTTTTTTTTAAAATTTTGGAAATTTTTTTCAATTTTTGAAATTTTTTTTTCAGACTTTGAAAAATTTTTTTCAAAATTTTTGAAGTTTTTTCAAAATTTCAAAAATTTTTGAAATTTATTTTCAAAATTTTTGAAATTTTTTTAAAATTTAATAATTTTTTTTAAAAAATTTTTGAAATTTTTTTTCAAATTTTTTTAAATTTTATTTTTTCAAAATTTTTGAAATTTTTTTTTTTTTCAAAATTTTTTGAAATTTTTTTTTCAAAAATTTTGAAATTTTTTTTTTTCAACATTTTTGATTTTTTTTTTGAATTTATGTTTTTCAAAATTTTTGAAATTTTTTTCAAAATTTTTGAAATTTTTTTCAAGAATTTTTGAATTTTTTTTTCAAAATCTTTGAAATCTCTTTTTCAAAATTTTTTGAATTTTCTTTCAAAATTTTGAAGTTTTTTTTTCAAAATTTTTGAAATTTTTTTCAAAATTTTGAATTTTTTTAAAATTTTTGAAATTTTCATTAAAAATTTTTGAGATTTTTTAAAAATTTGAAAATTTTGAAATTTTTTTTCAAAATTTTTGAAATTTTTTTTAACACTTTTATTTTTTTTTCAAAATTTTTAAAATTTTTTTTCAAAATTTTAGAATTTTTTTTTCAAAATTTTTAGAAATTTTTTTTTTTCAAAATTTTTTAAATTTTTTTCAATTTTTTTGATATTTTTTTTTCAAATTTTTTGAAATTTTTTTTCCACATTTTTGAATTTTTTTGCAATTTTGATCTTTTTTCACTGAAATTTTTCTGCACTTGAATTTTATTTGACTTCTGTACTTGTTTTATTTTTTAAAACCTTAAATTTCAAAAATATATTGAAATTCCAGAACTATTTCAAAACTTTGAATTTTTTTGAATTTGAAATTTCAGTACTGAAATTTTTTTTAAATTTTTCAATACTTTTGAATTTTTTTGAATACTTTAGAAATTTTTCTTATGAAATTTTTGAATTTGGAACCTTGAGTTCAAACCTTATCTTTTTTCAGCATCTTTGAATTTTTTTTAAATTTTCAATTGCAATGATTTGAATTTTTTTTTCAAATTTTGAATGCCTTTTCTACAAAATTTTTGAAATTTTTTTCAACATTCTTGATTTTTTTCAAAATTTTTAAATTTTTTTTCAACATTTTTGAATTTTTTTTCAAAATTTTTGAAATTTTTTTCAAAATTTTTGAAATTTTTTCAAAATTTTGAAATTTTTTTTTTAAATTAAGATTTTTTCAAAACATGAATCATTTTTCAAAATTTTCGGAAATGCTTTTATTAAATATTTGAAATTTTTGAAATTTGTTTTCAAAATTTTGAATTTTTCAAAATTTTTGAAATTTTTTCAAAATTTTAGAAATTTTTTTTTAAAAATTTTTTTCAAAATTTTTGAAATTTATTTCCAAAATTTTTGAATTTTTCAAAATTTTTGAATTTTTTTTTTTCAAAATTTTTTGAAATTCTTTTCAACATTTTTGAAATTTTTGCAAAATTTTTGAAATTTTTTTCAAAATTGTTGAAATGTTTTTTTAAAATTTTGAAATTTTTTTCAAATTTTGAATTTCTTTTTTCAAAATTTTTGAATTTTTTTTTCAAAATTTTTGAGTTTTTTTTTTTCAAAATTTTTGAAATTTTTTTCAAAATTTTTGAAATTTTTTTTTAAAATTTTTGAAATTTTTTCAAAATTTTGAATTTCTTTTCAAAAT
>JAEIFM010000188.1:0-180160 GCA_018901885.1 Zaprionus kolodkinae | reverse complement strand
CGCTTGTCGCTACAAATAATTCAGACTTCCGCCTAAAAGTATGCACCAGTATTCGACAAGACTTTGGTTTTAGTTTAAGTAGTAGATTGCAGCAACCTAAAATAGTAGCCGATAAACGCTTAAAAATATCCGAAAGATAAATATAAAAAAAAAAAAAAAAAAAAAAAAAAAAAAAAAAAAAACCTAAAGTAAATAAAACGCTTGCTCCTGAATTTTTTTGGTGAAAACACAAAAAGGAGTATGTTTTTATATATTTTTGTTGTGGTATCGATAGAGCTTGTTCCATTGCCAACATAACGAGAGTGAAACATCAATAAGTAAAATTGCCGCGTCATTCTTGGCTTGGGGGAAAAGGCGCCAAAAGGTTTCCTGGTCAGGGTCTAGCCTGAGCTCTGCTTATTAGCCAGTCGATCCTCATAATAGACAGAACTTTCGGAAGAGGGTACGAGCAAGTACCAACCACCAAAGAAAAATTTAATTAACATTATTACCATCTAAATATTAGGTAATTATATTTTCGATTGGAAATTGAAAAGAAAAGCGAAAGGTTTTCTTATTTTTCGTCTTTCCCTTTTCTTAAATAGCCAGCACAAGTTTGCAACGATTGCATGCAAACAGCTGTTTCTATTCGAATTTGCCATTGCACCGCTCTCCACTTCGAGCAAGATTGCAGTTGTTTCGAGAGACGCGGAGCGGGCAGAAGCCCAGCTGGCCCGGGCAAAGATACATACGTCGGAATACCTAAATCCATGTTTTTTGTTTGAGTGATACCAGTGGACGGAAAATGTATTAAATTGCAGAGTCCCCAGTGATTGTGAAAAAAAAAAAAAAGGGAATTGACCCCAGAAAATAAGTCTGAGCGCCAAAAGGGAGACAACTTAGCAGAATTAACAAAAAGAGAATGAAAAGATTCTAACCTCTGCCCTTTTGGCAAGTCCAGCTTATTGCCTATGTCAAAAATCCAATTAGAGATGCTGGATCAATTTATGTCCCACATAAAAAATTATCGATCCATGTCTATTTATTGTAATTAATTTAAAGAGGGCCGAACGAAAAATAGTAGTTAACATACAATTTAAATAGTACACTTAAAGAAAAAAGAGTGAGAATGAGGACAGACAAATAATTATCATGAAGTCAAAAGTGCAAGATATTAAACCTACCATACACCAATCATAAACTAAAACAAAAAAAAAAAAAAAAAAAAAAAAAAAAACAATTAATAAATAATCAGATCGGCAATTAATTAAATTAAACACGCAAATAACAGTGTAGAAACACACACGCCGACGCATTCCCCCCTTTCAGCCTCCACCCCGAAAGCGCTTTCGTCGATGGACAGTTAAAGCGGTAAGTGACAATGCATTCTTTTTTCTTATTCTGACGATTAGTCATACGAATAGCGAGAGAGTGAGACTGCAAGCCTCTCTTCAGTCTTTTTGGTTATGCTGCGTTATGCGCGCTAAGAGAGCGAACATAACGGACCTCTGCGCTTTGATCATTTTTTTGTGTTCTCTTTGTCTGCTTATTTGCCTGTGAATTTATGTTGACTGCTCATCTGTCCGCTAATTATGCGAAATATACCCTCATATTTAGAGTATTTCGGTATGGAAATAAACACGAAATGAAATAACCTACGTATAAAATTATTAATAGCTAGAAATACTCTACGATCATATTTTACACATATATATATATATTTGACATATTATTAGTCCTCAACAGCCTCATTCTCGCACTTTTCTCCTTTTAATTAATAAAATGTATTTGTTAGTCATAGTTTTAGATAATAATTAATAAATGTTAAATAATAATATGAATTCTTGCTAGAGTTATTTGATAGGGTCATGCCTAAGGGAAGCAGGGTAGGGAATTAGATAGTCGACTCGATCTTTGGGACCATTTGTGGACATCACAACAACAGAGCGGACGAAATGGTCATGGTAGGGCGGGCAAACGAAACAGCTGAGCAACAACACCTGCCAGCTGAACATGATCGAGCCGATTCAGTTTAGTCGTCTTTTATTTTCCTTTCTTTCTCCTCTTATCTATTTCTATTCTATCCTCTTTGTCACTTCGCCCATGCATGTAGATTTGAAGATAAGCAACCCCGCACGCGAATTCTAGTAATATTTTTGTAAACACAGCCTGCATATACTTTCAGCACAAATAATTGTGTAACCCCCCATATCTCCCAAAAGAAGCGTAGCCGGCTTTATCGCGTGCAGTGCCGCAAAGTATCGACCATCCGCGGGTTAAGATATACCTACAGTTGATATATCTTCGTAATATGTTACAGAAAATTATTAGTGGCGCCCAACGTTTCGGCCAATATTCATTGATTATAAATAACTGCTACATAATATAATAATGTGGCTATAAGAATATTAAGACGTTTTGTGCCGCTCAAGTTCTTGGCCAATATCAATTGAATATTAGCCACCTCAATCTAAAGGCTTAAAGCTATATGCAATCAACGTTTATCGTCTGTCTCTTCCTAGGTTCTTCTTTTCTTTTCCCTTGCTAGAAGGTAAACAATGAATCATGACTTTTTGTTTCTTATCTTGGCGTTTGGACAACGGTGCAGTTTCTAATAATAACTCTCCGACCTTGCAAAGATAAGCAGACCTTTGTTGTGTTCTTTGGTTCTTGTTTACTTTCTCATCTATGATGCGTCTGGATAGCAGATCAGCTGCAAAAAGCTATGCTCCGTCCGTCAAACGATGAGCATTTTCTTTACCTTTGTTCTCTTACTTCTCTTATCAATGTATGCGTTTGGATAGCACCTTAGCTTCAACTAGCTGTGCTCCGACCAGCAAATGATAAGAACTCTTGTCATTTCAGTTCTCTCTTACTTCTCTTATCAATGTTCAAGTCTGGATAGCACCTTAGCTTCAATTAGCTGTGCTCCGACTATCATGGATAAACACCCTCTTTAGTATTGTCTCTCTTTGTATGTTGTTTTCTTATCGTGCATTCGTCTGGACAGCAGATCAGTGTTAGACACTGTGGCTCCGACATTGAGACGATGAGAAGCTTCTTTATTTCGTTTTCTCTCTTGTTGTAAACATTCCTATCTATATATGCGTCTGGATAGCAGTTTCAAATAACTTTGCTCCGACTATAAAACGATAGGATCGTTTGGTGCTCTTTCCTTCTTGTGCTATTTTTTAATCTGTATCTTTTGGTTATGAACGCATGGGTGGATTATTGCGTGGAATATTCTACATAAATACCGCCATGCTATAATATGCCATAACTATATTATCTTTCCTTGAACTAAACTGAAACAAATGTGTATTTCTCCCTGCAAAACGAAAGCATGACCCTTATAATTATATATGTGCTGATTTCTATTCATTTTTGTTGATATATACTTTTTTTTTGATTTATTTTATTATATATTTCTTTTTACACAAATTTTTCAGTCGCAATTTTTTTTGTTTAATAGATTTTTGTTTGTGATTAGTATTTTTTTCTATATATATATATAAGTTTTTACATTTTAAATTTTCGTTTTATTTTAGTAAATACGCTAATTAACTCATAAAAGAAAAATAAATTTGTGGTTTGCGCTTATTCCCTAGAACTAAAAGCTATGCCAGCCAATCGCAGTTCAAACCAAACTCCGATCGGCGAGCCGAATGACAATTTGCCTTCAGTTAGACCCACACCTAGCAGTCAAAGTGGTATAATAACTAGAGGGAGGGCTCAAGTTGAAAGAATGGAAACTGATCGGAATTCTACTGGCCAGCCAGCAGGATCACAGGTTCCAGGTGGTTCACAGAATACCAGTTCGGAAATGAATAGCTTGGCCTTAACTATAAGTCAGGCGCTGGGAGACGCCTCGCGTAGGCAAACTGAAGCTTTAGCAGAGTTCTCCTTAAGGCAAACTCAACTTATGAATAGCATCGAAAAAGGATTTCAACGGATGTTTACTCAGACCCCGATCCAAGCTGATCCAATACCCGCAGTAGTGACTCCTGTAAGTCAGCAAAGTGGCGAATCTACCACAGATTTAAGGCCAGATCGTGTTAGCCAGATTATAACTAACTGGAAATTGCGATTTAACGGAAAAGGTTTGTTATCGGTAGATGACTTTATCTATAGAGCCGAAGCCTTGACCCAACAGACCTTGGAGGGTAACTTGGAATTACTAGCACGCTATTCGAGCAATTTGTTTGAGGGAAGTGCAGCAGAATGGTTCTGGAGGTATCATAAGGGCGTGCAGGACCTACGATGGGCCGATTTATGCGCAGCATTAAGAACTAGGTATAAAGATGCGCGCACCGATCGGGATATTCAAGCCGCGATAGATCGTCGGAAGCAAAAGCCTCACGAAAGCTTCGATGAGTTTTCCGAAGCAATTGCAGCTATGGCTGACCACCTATCATGTCCCTTAACAGACTCATATTTGATGGGCGTGCTCAGATCGAATCTCTTACCAGAGATTCAGCACGAGCTGTTGCATATTCCTATTCAAAGTGTGGCTGAGTTGCGTCAAGCCGTACGTAGGCACGAAAACTTTAAGCAGCAAATGTCGAGGATGCCGAGTCTTAACGCAAGACCTGCTGTTCAGAAAAAAACAATAAACGAACTAGCTGAACAGGTAGATAGCGATTTGGAAAGCGAGGTTGAGGTAGTAGAGGACGTTGCTGCTATAGACGTAGAGTGCTGGAACTGTCAAGGAAAAGGGCATAGATACCATGACTGTTCAGCGGAGAGGCGAGTTTTTTGCTATGGGTGTGGAAAGCCAGATACTTATAGACCAAGCTGTAATAAGTGTCAGAGTTCAAAAAACCGGAAACCTCGAGCACCGTTCAACAGTGCTCGCCAAAACTAATTGTTGATATTATCGATAACTCAGCTTTAGCGGATATTCCGACAAAGCTTTTAACTTCGAATTTAAACGTACCAGATTTTCAAAATATTCCTGCTATACAAAAACAAACACTGTCATTAACCAATAGGAAGATTGTTCGTTCACGCCTTCGCATAAAGAAACATTTTCAAAAGTGGAGGCAAGAGAGGTCCAAATTATTGGCTGCAATAGTAGACAATCCATTAGATATTCGACCATATGCAGAGTTGACAATTTTAGGTAACCGATACACAGGCCTTCTAGACACTGGAGCTTCAATAAGTTGTATTGGAGGAACATTAGCCAGTAAATTTATAAAGGATAATGAAGAGTTCAAGCCATTGTCATGCTCTGTTAGAACGGCTGATGGAAAGTCACAGCAAATAATTGGCAGACTTACCACGACAGTATGTTTTAAGCAACACGAAAAAGAAATTTCGTTTTACATTGTGCCGTCTCTATCGCAACCGCTCTACCTAGGTATCGATTTTTGGAAAGCTTTTGACTTGCTTCCACACTGTCTTCTCCAAAATGAAATTTCAGCTCTGGATGACCCGCTATTGCGACCATTGTCAGACAAAGAGCGACAACAATTAGAAGCAACTGTTAAGCTTTTTCCTTCATTTGCCAAAAAGGGATTAGGGCGTACAACTGTGCTTTCACACAGCATAGATGTCGCGGATGCCATTCCGATCAAACAAAGACATTTTCCCGTATCACCAGCCATTGAAAGAATCATGTATGAAGAACTAGACCGAATGCTTGAACTGGACGTTATCGAGGAGTCGAACAGTGCATGGTCCTCCCCTGTCGTTCTGGTGCGTAAGCCTGGAAAAGTTAGACTCTGCTTAGACAGCAGAAAAGTAAATGCCATTACAGTAAAAGATGCTTATCCAATGCCTTTCATAGATGGAATCCTGAGCCGTTTGCCTAAAGCAGAGTTCATTTCGAGTCTGGATCTTAAAGATGCATTTTGGCAAATTCCTCTCGATCCTAAATCGCGGGATAAAACAGCATTCTCTGTACCGGGTCGGCCTCTTTATCAGTATAAGGTTATGCCATTTGGATTATGCAACGCACCTCAAACTATGTCCAAGCTAATGGATAAAATAATTCCAGCGCATTTGAGGAGAGAAGTTTTTATATACCTTGATGATTTATTGATTGTGTCAGACACTTTTGAAAGACATTTAAGTACGCTTAGAGAACTAGCATCTCAGCTTACTAAGTCCGGTCTGACAATTAATGTTGAGAAAAGTAAATTTTGTCTGAAGCAAGTTCAATATCTGGGCCATATTGTAGGGCATGGCACAATTGCTACGGATCCGGAAAAATTGTCAGCTATCGTTGATTTTCCGGTACCAAGATCGGTTAAACAGCTGCGTAGATTCTTAGGAATGACCGGTTGGTACCATAAGTTCATAAAGAATTACGCTTCGATTGCTTCGCCTCTTACAGATACTTTGAAGCAGAAGAGGAAATTTGAGTGGTCCGATGAAGCTCAGAAAGCTTTCGAGCTGTTAAAAAAGCAAATGTGCGAGGCTCCTGTTCTGCACAGCCCTAATTTTGATGCCGAATTCTTTCTTCACTGCGATGCCAGTCACACAGGTGTTGGTGGTGTACTGGTTCAGTTAAATGCCGAGGGAAACGAAGTTCCTTTATGTCTAAGAAACTTAACCAGAGCCAAAGAAATTATTCGGTTACAGAAAAAGAGTGTTTAGCAGCTATATTAGCCATAAAGAAATTCAGAGCGTACATAGAAGGGCAAAAATTTACAATTGTCACAGACCACGCCTCATTAAAGTGGCTTATGTCTCAAACAGACTTAAGCAGCAGACTTGCAAGATGGGCTCTTAGATTGCAAGGGTTTACCTTTGAAATCAAACATCGCAAAGGAAGCCAAAATATTGTTCCAGATGCACTCTCGCGAACATTTACTGAAGACTTAGCTAGCATGGACCTTGATCAATTTATCGATTTAGAAGCAGATTCGTTCAGAAGCATTGAATACGAGGCATTAGTAAAACAGGTGAAACAAAATGAAAATAAACTGCCGGACGTTAAAGTCGTGAACAACATAATATATCGTAGAATGGAACATGCAACTGGCGACCGAATAGCTGATGATATGGTGTGGAAAATTTGGCTACCAAAAGATGTAATACCAATCGCATTGCGATTAGCTCACGATCATCCTTTAGCATCGCACTGTGGTATAAACAAGACATTAGAGAGACTTCGTAGGTACTATTTTTGGCCAAACTTGGTTACAGACGTTAGAGCTTACATAAACAGCTGCGAAATTTGTAAGTGCACCAAACACCCGAACCACACTTTAAGACCCACGCTCAGTAAAACCGGTGAATCCCAAAGATTCTTTCAAAAACTATATGTCGATTTCCTGGGTCCTTACCCACGTTCTAAGTCAGGTAACATAGGAGTTTTTGTAGTCTTAGATCATTTTTCAAAGTTTCCTTTTTTGAAGCCAGTAAAGAAATTCACTGCTGACGCTATCTTAAAGTATGTTGAAGAAGATTTGCTTCATTGTTTTGGCGTCCCAGAAGTAGTGGTTTCAGACAATGGAGTCCAGTTTAAATCACATGCTTTCAACAACCTTTTAAGAAAGTATAACATCTCACACTCATATACGGCGGTATACGCTCCTCAGGGAAACGCATCTGAACGAGTGAATAGGTCTGTGATTGCCGCAATAAAAGCATATATAAGTCCAAGCCAGAATAACTGGGATGAGCAGCTAAGCAAAATTTGTTGTTCGCTTCGTTCTAGCTGGCACTCTGCAATCAACAGCACCCCCTATAAATTAACTTTTGGGCAAAACATGATCACCAACGGATCAACGTTCAAACTATTAAAGAACCTTGAAATGTTAGAAGATCGGTCAGTGTGCTTTAACAGGGAAGATAGCTTTAACATAGAACGCGAAAAGGCAATAACCACAATGCGCAAACAGCACCAACGCAACGAAAATACATATAATTTGCGAGCACGTGAGGTATCATTCGCTGTGGGTCAAGAGGTCTATCGACGCAACTTTTCCCAAAGCAATTTCTCGATAGGATACAATGCGAAACTGGCTCCAAGCTTTATAAAATCTCGAATAAGGCGTAAGTTAGGAGATAGCTACTACGAATTAGAAGACCTAAATGGTCACTTTGTAGGAAAATTCCATGCAAAAGACCTTAAGCAATAAAACCTGCTTATTTTATTTATCATTTCCGCTCCAAGCGTGGATCACACTATTAAAGTTTTCTGCTTAAAGTGTGATCTTGGTGGGGGGGTTTTGTAGAGGCGCTTGTCGCTACAAATAATTCAGACTTCCGCCTAAAAGTATGCACCAGTATTCGACAAGACTTTGGTTTTAGTTTAAGTAGTAGATTGCAGCAACCTAAAATAGTAGCCGATAAACGCTTAAAAATATCCGAAAGATAAATATAAAAAAAAAAAAAAAAAAAAAAAAAAAAAAAAAAAAAAAACCTAAAGTAAATAAAACGCTTGCTCCTGAATTTTTTTTGGTGAAAACACAAAAAGGAGTATGTTTTTATATATTTTTGTTGTGGTATCGATAGAGCTTGTTCCATTGCCAACATAACGAGAGTGAAACATCAATAAGTAAAATTGCCGCGTCATTCTTGGCTTGGGGGAAAAGGCGCCAAAAAGGTTTCCTGGTCAGGGTCTAGCCTGAGCTCTGCTTATTAGCCAGTCGATCCTCATAATAGACAGAACTTTCGGAAGAGGGTACGAGCAAGTACCAACCACCAAAGAAAAAATTTAATTAACATTATTACCATCTAAATATTAGGTAATTATATTTTCGATTGGAAATTGAAAAGAAAAGCGAAGGTTTTCTTATTTTTCGTCTTTCCCTTTTCTTAAATAGCCAGCACAAGTTTGCAACGATTGCATGCAAACAGCTGTTTCTATTCGAATTTGCCATTGCACCGCTCTCCACTTCGAGCAAGATTGCAGTTGTTTCGAGAGACGCGGAGCGGGCAGAAGCCCAGCTGGCCCGGGGAAAGATACATACGTCGGAATACCTAAATCCATGTTTTTTGTTTGAGTGATACCAGTGGACGGAAAATGTATTAAATTGCAGAGTCCCCAGTGATTGTGAAAAAAAAAAAAAGGGAATTGACCCCAGAAAATAAGTCTGAGCGCCAAAAGGGAGACAACTTAGCAGAATTAACAAAAAGAGAATGAAAAGATTCTAACCTCTGCCCTTTTGGCAAGTCCAGCTTATTGCCTATGTCAAAAATCCAATTAGAGATGCTGGATCAATTTATGTCCCACATAAAAAATTATCGATCCATGTCTATTTATTGTAATTAATTTAAAGAGGGCCGAACGAAAAATAGTAGTTAACATACAATTTAAATAGTACACTTAAAGAAAAAAAGAGTGAGAATGAGGACAGACAAATAATTATCATGAAGTCAAAAGTGCAAGATATTAAACCTACCATACACCAATCATAAACTAAAACAAAAAAAAAAAAAAAAAAAAAAAAAAAAAAAAAATTAATAAATAATCAGATCGGCAATTAATTAAATTAAACACGCAAATAACAGTGTAGAAACACACACGCCGACGCATTCCCCCTTTCAGCCTCCACCCCGAAAGCGCTTTCGTCGATGGACAGTTAAAGCGGTAAGTGACAATGCATTCTTTTTTCTTATTCTGACGATTAGTCATACGAATAGCGAGAGAGAGTGAGACTGCAAGCCTCTCTTCAGTCTTTTTGGTTATGCTGCGTTATGCGCGCTAAGAGAGCGAACATAACGGACCTCTGCGCTTTGATCATTTTTTTGTGTTCTCTTTGTCTGCTTATTTGCCTGTGAATTTATGTTGACTGCTCATCTGTCCGCTAATTATGCGAAATATACCCTCATATTTAGAGTATTTCGGTATGGAAATAAACACGAAATGAAATAACCTACGTATAAAATTATTAATAGCTAGAAATACTCTACGATCATATTTTACACATATATATATATATTTGACATATTATTAGTCCTCAACAGCCTCATTCTCGCACTTTTCTCCTTTTAATTAATAAAATGTATTTGTTAGTCATAGTTTTAGATAATAATTAATAAATGTTAAATAATAATATGAATTCTTGCTAGAGTTATTTGATAGGGTCATGCCTAAGGGAAGCAGGGTAGGGAATTAGATAGTCGACTCGATCTTTGGGACCATTTGTGGACATCACAACAACAGAGCGGACGAAATGGTCATGGTAGGGCGGGCAAACGAAACAGCTGAGCAACAACACCTGCCAGCTGAACATGATCGAGCCGATTCAGTTTAGTCGTCTTTTATTTTCCTTTCTTTCTCCTCTTATCTATTTCTATTCTATCCTCTTTGTCACTTCGCCCATGCATGTAGATTTGAAGATAAGCAACCCCGCACGCGAATTCTAGTAATATTTTTGTAAACACAGCCTGCATATACTTTCAGCACAAATAATTGTGTAACCCCCCATATCTCCCAAAAGAAGCGTAGCCGGCTTTATCGCGTGCAGTGCCGCAAAGTATCGACCATCCGCGGGTTAAAAAAAAAAATATTTTTTTTTTTTTTTTTTTTTTTTTTAATTTTTAATATATTTTTGTGGGGGGGGGTGGGGGGGGGGGGGGGGGGGCGGTGCAGTTGTGTTGGGTTGAACCGGCCATGTTTTGTATTTTAATGGGGGGTGGAGGGGCCCCCCGAAAAAAAAAGGGGGGCGGTGTTGGGGGGATTTGCGATGTTTTGGGCGGATGTTTAGTTCATTGAACTGAACATGTTTGTTTTTTGGGGGGTTTGTTATTAAAATGTTGCAGTTCTTATTGGATAGGCGGATGTTTAGTTTATTGAACTGAACAATGTTGCAATTCTTGTTAAATATTTCGTTATTTATTATTTAGGCAATTCTTGTTAAATGTTGTTTTATGTTTATTAGCTTTAAGTACTATTTATTGATTAGTTAGCTGTTTGTATTGTTTTATATTTATTGTTGTTAACTTATATATTTTTATACCCTTCAACCATTGAAAATGGTCAAAAAAGGGTATACTAACTTTGTGCAAAATGTATGTAACAGGCATAAGGAGGCGTGGCAGACCCCATAAAGTATATATATTCTTGCTCAGGATCACTAGCCGCGTCGATTGAGACATGTCCGTCTGTCTGTCCGTCTGTCCGTCTGTCCGTCTGTTTGTTTGAGACAACAGATCTCAGCTATTAAAAAAGCTAGAGACACCAAATTTGGTATGAAGGTTCCTATATATCCGGGGCAGGTGAAGTTTATGTCAAATAATTGATGCCACGCCCACCGCCCCCGCAAATCGGTAATTTATGATTATTAAGCAAAGTATTGAACTTTGGTATGTATAAAGCTAAATGCAATATGAACATGTCCTCCAAATAACAATCCGATCGGACCAATAACACAGAAGTTATTCAAATCAACGTTTTCAGTACAAATGTTCGGTACGAGCAGCAGCCGACGCGCTGCTTTAAGCAGGTGACGCCGACGTCGACGTTGCGTCGTGTCGCTTTACTTTTTACGCACGTCGCTGTGTAAGTGCGAGCGAGTAAGCTATATATAGTAGAAGAATTTGTGCAACATTTTTGTTCGAAATTATGAGTGTGGTTACACGTTTGTAACTGATTACAAAAATTGGGAGAAGGGTATCTTACTGTCGGGCGCCCGACTGTAGCCTTACCCACTTGTTAAGGTTTGTTTTTTTAGTTGTTTATTGAGTTATTTGTCTTTGCTTGTTAATTTCCAGGTGAAGAACGTTGTGTTGAGGATGTTACAGTAGGTGAGATTTAATATATATAATTATTTTTTTTTAAATTGTTTATTTTATTAATTTATTTTTTGGATAATTTATACTTGTTAATTTCAGGTGGCTAACGTTATGTTGCAGATGTTAAGGCAGGTAAGATTTAATATATTTATATTTTTTTAAATTATTATTATTAAACAAGTGGGTAAGGCTACAGTCGGGCGCCCGACAGTAAGATACCCTTCTCCCAAATTTCTAAATCCGTTACAAACGTGTAACCACTTTCATAGTTTCAAACAGAGAATTCTGCACAAATACTTCTACTACTATAGCTTACTCGCTCGCACGCACGCAGCGACGCGCGTAAAGAGTAAAGCGACACGACGCAACGTCGGAGAATATGTTCTGTGACGACGTATGAAACGCGTCACAATAGTTATTTAGTTTAAATGAATAAAATACCTTTAAGTTTATAATACCCCATGGGTTTGCATATAATGGGTAGCAAGCAAAGGCAAAGGCAAAGACATCGACAAGGCGTATGCAAAGACATAGACAACGCATACCAAAATCATAGACAAAGCATAGGCGAGACATAGGCAGGGGCATAGGCAAGTGCAAGCCCGCGGGGTGCAGACTACAAGCAAACGCCCGTTGGTCGGCGCCCATGCACACAAGCAACGGCGGCTCGACAAATTTTGCGACGCCTGTGTAACGGCGTCTCGACAAATTTTGCGACACGTGTTCGCGGGAAATTTTGCGTGTGCGCCCGTATGTGTCTGTGTGCTGTGAGTGATCGCTAGTTGACAAGCGAATACGTGAACTTGTGTTCAGAGACGAGTTGCGGTGTGGTGCAATACACCACCGAGGCGACTTGTGGGAGCACAGGCGAAGGTATTTGCGGTCACGGGCGTTCCGTAACGGCGGAAACGACTAATCGTGGGCGTGAGTGAACGTTAGCTGACAAGCGGGTACAAGAGCGGGTTCTAACGGGCTGCGGGGTGGTGCAATTCACCACCGACCTGTGGGAACATAAGCGAAAGTACCTGCGGTCACGGACGTTCCGTACGATGAACGGTCAGTCGCAGGTCGTGTCGTGAGTGAACGATAGTTGACGCGGGGTACAGGAGCGTGCGTTCACAAGTGTGGCGTGGTGCAATACACCACCGAGCGATTTGTGAGAGTGCAGGCGGCAGTACCCGTAGTCACGAGCGTTCCCCCACGGCCTGCAGCCGACCAGGTGCACAGCGAAAACGCGGCCAAAGTGTCAGGTACGGTGAAAACACCCTTCTGCGTCGTTCACGAGTACACGTGGAAGACACGGGCCACGTGTACGCGTGAAAAGGGGCGTGTTCGCTGTGTCCGACATTTGTCTCAGCTTTTTCTGATCTGCCAGTGACCCCTTTCTCTCTCTTTCTAAACGTCTTAGTAGTCCTAGTCATTTATAAATTTTGCTGTAAAGACCCTGGCTAGACTGAGAGTTGTACCCTAGCCCGAGAAAACATCTTTACAGATGGCGCCCGAGCAGGGACCACTAAGACTAGACATTTAGAAAAGGGAAATTTTAACATCTTTAAGTGGATTAAAGACCCACATAGGTAAATTGGCAGGTTATGTTAGACAAGCATAGAGAACCGTAGAACTAGGCAAGGGGTAGATCATGTTTTGAATAGGGTATAATGGCAAGCATGGGGAACATTGATTTTTTTTAAGTTTGTAGGATAGGCTGTACACGTGTTTTCTAGAAAACTAGTACAACGAAGCAAGCATAGGGAACGTTTCTTAAAGTCTGGGGTACAGACCGTACACGTTTTTATAAACTACAGCGCACGCGGGCGTTTTCGCCAACTTTAGCTGTATTTTTTTTCTCACTGCTTGACGTTTTTTTCTTGCGCCGGGGCAACCTGACTGGTGACACCACCGAGACCAGGTACTATAAGACTCGGTGCCGATTACCGAGGCAGTCAGTTGAGTGCGGACACTCGAACAAGTAACATCGGTCGCGACTTAAGTAAAGCAAGGGAAGAATCCTTAAAATAAATTCAAAAGGATTTCTTCATTATTTAAATACTAATTTTACATAAAACTTCTCGAGCAACGTGCAAAATAAATATTTTTTCGAAAAAAAAAACGACATGGGAACACAGTGGATCGCCTTTCGTCGCAAGAGTGAGCTGCAGGCAATCTTAAAGGAACTAGGATTGGACAACAGCGGTACAGTGGAGGAGATGCGCAGTCGCCTGGTAGCAATCATAAACCAGGGCGACTTGTCAAAGGAAAAGCTGCAGCGTATGCTAGACCTGGAAACTAGCCTAGGCACCGCGCCCACCCCTGACGTCAAGGAGGTTCGGTCCCGTGGCCCGTCACCAGTGCCCAAGGACCCGAACACAGAGGACGTGTCCCCGATGCCCGGAGCAGATACGCGCCGCGCTGCAAACACAGTGGCCGTAACCACGTTGGCCGTTCCAAACTTCGCGGCAAGAGCCTCGGCCACGAGCGGTATGACTGGAGCCGGCTACAGGAGGATGGAGCCTTACGAACTGGCAGACCGTGTGCACCGCTGGGGCGTGTCGTTTAGTGGGGCGGCAGCGGATCTGTGGCGTTTTATTGAGCATCTGGAAGAGAAGGCTGAAATGTATCAAATCAACGTACAACAGCTGCCACAGGCGATCGCGAACACGCTGTCGGGACAGGCCGAGGACTGGTTCCGAGTGAACCGCCTTTACCGAGCCACGTGGGAAGAATTCAAACAAGAATTCATGGATTTTTTCTTACCCCCGCGTTATTTCCAACGACTGGACGACGAGATACGAAGTCGCGTACAACGACAAGGCGAGCCGTTCCGCGATTACATCCTGGAGTTACGAACCATGATGCAACGCGCCAAATACACTCGGGAGCAGGAGCTAGAGAGGATCTACGACAACCTGTTGCCCGAGTACCAGCTGTTCACACGGCGCCACGAGTTCGAGACTCTAGCCCAGCTGAGCCAGTTGATTACGACCTACGAGACTACCAAGGGATTACAACGGCAGCGAGGACCCAGATATCCAGAGCAACGGAGGAGCGATCAGCAACCGAGATCGACACCAATTCCGGCCGCGAGCGAGCGCGGAACCACTCCATTGGTGAACGGAGCCGCAGCGGCGCCGGAACCCACAAGGAGCAATACGCAACGCCTGTGCTACAACTGCGCGCAGCCTGGACACGTGCAGACGAACTGCCGCATCGACAGGGTCCTCTTCTGCTGGGACTGTGGACGGCGTGACGTGCGCACTATGAACTGCTGCCGGCGGGACCAGGCGGGAAATGCTTCGCATCTTCAACCGATAGGGAACCAGTCGGAGACGCAGCCTCAAGGTCCCCAGAAGTAGTACCGATGCGGTGCGGCAGTGGTCGTGTCATCGCATTCGTCAAAATTGAGGATTTTACGACAGATGCCACGATCGACACCGGAGCTACACGCAGCTTCATAAGTGAGCGTATGGGTACCCGGCTGAGTACGCCCGATAACGAGCGGACGGCGCTGGTCCGCATCAAGTTGGCTGACGGATCGTAGGGGGAAGTAACACGAGCGTTACGAGTGCGTGTCCAGCTCGGACAGAAGGAGACGATCATACCGATGCTGGTTCTACCGGTCATCTTGGATGACGTAATCCTCGGCATGGACTTCCTGTGCGGCATCGAGGCAACCCTCGAGTGCGGGCAAGCACGATTGCGCCTCCAAAGTACACCGGAGGAGACAACCCCGACGGCCGGAACAACTCGCCGGGCAACGGAGGAAGCAGTAGCGCAAGCAAATAGTAAGGCCGCGGTCTTACCACCGGTTTGTCCCACCGCGCGGCGGCTGAACCCGTTCCGACAACCCAGGAATACAGATGGACAGAGCAGCGAACATGACAGAGAGTGTCAACAAAGGAAACGACAAAAGACGCAAGAGAAATTGCAGGAACAATGCGAAGGAAATCAAAGCAGAGTACAAGACGAACAGAGCGTAGAGAAGCAGCCGGATGTTCAAAACGTGGCGAACAACCTGGGAACAGAGGAAGGCACAAGGGAACCAGGCGAAGACGAGAGCCGAGTTACCCTAGCAGCTCGAGGCAAGCGTAGGCGCCGTAGGAGACGGCCTACGCCTAGCCACGCTGCATTGCCAGGCGCCGCGGCGCAGGAAACTGGAGCAGCGTCCGACGAGGAACAGGTGGAAGCCTTCCTACAGTCTGAGCTGGCCAAATTTGATGGGCTGATGGGGGTGTCGCACATCGCGGAGCACACCATCACCATGAGGGATGCGTACCCTATCAAGCAGAGGTACTACCCGAAGAATCCGGCCATGCAGAAGATCATCAACGAGCAAGTTGATGAGCTTCTGCGAGATGGTAGGATTGAGCCATCCAGGAGCCCATACAGTGCACCGATTGTACTCGTAGGGAAGAAGACCGGAGAGATGCGGATGTGCGTGGATTATCGCCAGCTCAACGCGAAATCCATTCCGGACGCATACCCACTGCCGCGGATCAACCATATCTTGGAGAAGCTCAAGGATGCGAAGTTCATCTCCACATTGGATCTGAAGAGTGGGTATTGGCATATACCTATGGCCCGGAGCAGCCGAGAGTACACCGCATTCACGGTGCCCGGCCGAGGTCTCTTCCACTGGAAGGTGATGCCGTTTGGGTTGCATTCAGCCCCGGCCACATTTCAACGCGCGTTGGACGGAGTCATCGGACCGGACATGGAGCCGCATGCGTTCGCGTACCTCGACGATATCATCGTCGTAGGGCGATCGTTCAAGGAACACTTGGACAACCTTCGAGAGGTGTTGCGGAGACTGCGGAATGCGAACTTGCGCCTGAACAAGGCCAAGTGCAGCTTTTTCCAGAGAAGCATCGTCTACTTGGGGCACCAGGTCAGCGAAGGTGGGATTCACACGGATCCCAACAAGATTGCCGCGATCAAAGAGCTGCAACCGCCCACGACCGTCAAGGAACTGAGGAGATGTCTTGGAATCGCCTCCTGGTACCGACGATTTGTGCCAAATTTCGCCACTTTGGTGCAACCCATGTCAGCACTGCTGAAAAAGGGTTGCCGATGGACGTGGAGCGAGGATCAGCAGCGGGCATTCGAGGCGTTGAAGACGAGCCTCACGGAAGCACCGGTACTGGCCTGCCCGGACTTCAGCGAGCGATTCACGCTCCAAACGGACGCAAGCGACGTTGGACTTGGCGCGGTACTAACTCAGCAGATACAAGGCACCGAACGAGTCATTGCTTACGCGAGTCGACGCCTTTCCGGAGCCGAGAGCCGTTACTCCACCACAGAGAAGGAGTGCTTGGCTATCGTGTGGGCAATTCGGAAGTTGCGGTGTTACCTCGAGGGATATGAGTTCGATGTCATCACGGACCACCTGGCACTCAAGTGGCTGAACAGCATCGAGAATCCCACCGGAAGGATTGCGCGCTGGGCGTTAGAACTTCAGCAGTTCCGCTTTAACGTGCATTACCGTCATGGAGATCAGCACGTGGTGGCGGACGCGTTGTCCAGACGTCCATTAGAAACGCTACAGCAAGCCACGCAGGAGAACTTGCCTTGTCCATGGATCACCCGAATGCTGGATCTTCTGGAGAAGGAACCCGATAAATACCCGGAATTCATCAAGGAACATGACCAGCTTTACAGACGAGGAGGATTTCGACCTGACTAGGAGGACTACACGCCGTGGAAGCTTTGCGTACCCAAGCCATTATGCCAGCGAGTGCGTAGCGAGTGTCACGACCAACCCGCCGCCGGACATCAGGGAGTACGGAAAACCCTGAACCGGGTCCGTCAACGTTACTACTGACCATGGCTCTCTCGAGACGTAGCCCGTAAACCTCCAGGGCGGATGCACACCCGGCAGGTACAGGCACCTTTCGACGTTCTGTGCGCGGATTTTGTGGGACCACTCCCACGCTCTACCCACGGGAATACCATGCTCTTGGTATTTTTCGACACGTTCTCCAAGTGGGTGGAACTGGTTCCATTACGGAAGGCAACGGCGATTCACCTGATGCGCTCGTTCCGGGAACGAATTTTGGCCAGGTTCGGCGTGCCCCAAACCTTCGTCTGCGACAATGGGACACAGTTCACGAGTCGGATCTTCGTGAATTTCTGCAAACAACTGGGCATGGACTTACAACACACCGCACCGTACACACCACAGCAAAATCCTACCGAGAGGGCGAACCGCACCATTAAAACCATGGTGGCGCAATATTTAGGCGAGGAACAGAGGACGTGGGACGAGCACCTGCCCGAAATTAGCCTGGCGATAAATACCAGTGCCTCGGACACCACTGGATTTAGTCCGGCGTATTTAGTGCGGGGTCGCGAGCCGCGGTTGCCTGGAGCACTCTACGAGGAAGTGACTCCAATCATCCGAACGGAATCTAGAACACCGGAGGACAAGGAACGACACCTACACAAGACCGTGGCCGAGAATGCGCAGCAAGCGAGTGCGATCCAAGGACGGCACTATAACCTGCGTCGCCGAGAATGGAAGCCAGCCATCGGCGATCTCGTCCTGCTGCGACAACATCACTTGTCGAAAGCAGTCGACGGGTTTGCCGCCAAACTCGCACCTCGTTATGACGGTCCTTACAGAGTACTGATGTATACTTCGCCTACAATCTTACGGCTGCAGGAGGTCAAGACTAAGCAACGACGCAACGCCGGATTGAACGACCTGAAGGCGTACTTCGAAGGAGAACACACCAGCGAAGGTCACCAGGTATCCGGGGGGTAAGGGGAGATTTAAATACGCGGATAGGCAGGTTAGATGTTAAGACATAGACGTAGGCCTTAGACGCACCATGTTAGGTAGGGACCTTTTAACTTTGCACCCACCATGACCTATCAGGTGAACACTCCTGAAATAACTCGTTTGTAATTCCTAGCCTCGAACTGGTCAGCGACTGGTTCTCACCAGAGCAGCGACCGGCGGATGAGGGGGTCCTCGACATCATGTTCGAGGGATGGGACCTGGAAGGCATGCCACCACTCGTACCGCAGCCTGGGACCACCAGCGCCGATTCCACCGAAACCGAGGTGTGGTTCCCGGACTGGTTGGCGCCTAGCACCGAGCAGCCACCCGCCGACGACCCCAACGACGTCATGGAGACGGAGGAGTGGGTTGCGCGTGAAAACGACCTGATCGCGGCTCGAGGATTTGCGGGTCACTGCCTCGCCGGCGTCGCCGAAACGCCAGAAGTCGAGAGTTACCCCGAAGAGTTGGGCCGGTTCAGCCCAATCAGCGAGGCGAGCAGCTACGGGATACCGCCTGCGCCAACCGTTCGCAAGTCAGAGTCGGGTGGGCCGCCCGAAGAGGAAGGACCCACTACAAGCCGGGCTTGTGCGTTGGGAGACGGGCCGGTCTTCCCCCCAGCACGTATTTGGCGCATCCTTACACCGCCCTCCCTAAAGGGCATACTCAAAGGGGAGAGTGCTTACATGAAGGTGCGGGCCGGACCGTTCCCATCGTCCTCTGAGGAGGAGGAGGAGGATTCGGTGGCCACCCGCGCGTCCCATTATTGACCACCGGGCGGAGGTCGGAGAGGCCTTATTAGCAATGTTGCGGGCCGAGAGGTTGCCCATTACCAGGCGGAAGCACCCGGAGCAGTGGGTCCTCGCGCCGCGAGAATGGCGAGTGTCCACCTTTGACCACCGTTTGCCTCGCCGGGTGGTAGAGCGGGTGCAAAAACATTTGGAGCGAAACCCCCGCAAGCCAGCATCGGTGTTGGCGGACGGAGACGGCGTACGCTTCAGGGAACGCATCAACGGCCGAGGAGCGGTGACCGTCACCGAGCGGGGCCAGTGAGCCGTAACGGCGGAAGCCGCATAATATTAGAAGACTGGACTTTACATTTTTTCTTTTCGTTTTTATTTTATTTAGCTCAACCCCGGTGAAGTAAGGGGGGGTGTGACGACGTATGAAGCGCGTCACAATAGTTATTTAGTTAAGTTTAAATGAATAAAATACCTTTAAGTTTATAATACCCCATGGGTTTGCATATAATGGGTAGCAAGCAAAGGCAAAGGCAAAGACATAGACAAGGCATAGGCAAAGACATAGACAAAGCATAGGCGAGACATAGGCAGGGGCATAGGCAAGTGCAAGCCCGCGGGGTGCAGACTACAAGCAAACGCCCGTTGGTCGGCGCTCATGCACACAAGCAACGGCGGCTCGACAAATTTTGCGACGTCTGTGTAACGGCGTCTCGACAAATTTTGCGACGCATGAGTAACGGCGCCCGAAAATTCCAGAAGCAGACCGAAGCGAGCAAAAGCAGACGAGCAGAGCGAAGCGAGCAGAAGCATGCAGGCAGCACTAAGCCGACGCAGCAGAAACACACGAACGGATCGATGCAGGCGACAAGTCGCAAGCTGAACTAGGCAAAGCTACTAGTCGCGTGCCGATCTAGGCATGCAGGGCGCCAGGCTAGGCAAAACGGCAGGTTCGCAAGCAAAGCGACACGAGCCGAAGCATGATCGGCCGAGCATAGGCAACGACCGCGGGTAGCGACCGCGGGCAGCGCCGCCCAGGCAGCGACCGCGGACAGCGCCGGGCAGCAGCGGACGGAAAGCGTCGAAATCGAGGCTGCAAAATTAGGCCACAACACAGAAGTGCCAGGCGAGTGGACGAGGCCAGTCAGAACCTCGCTTAGGAAAAGAAGGAAAAGGAAGAAAATAAGTGACCAAAGTTTAAAAAGAGTGAAAAGGACCTGAAATAAAAGTTAAAACAAGGAAGCAAGGACTCGATACAAATAAAGGACAATGGACAGGGACCCTGTAGAAGAAGAAACGGGGTAAGCAGTGCAAAGAAACAAAAGGAAAGAAGCAAAGTCAAAAGAAGCAACGTATGGTGCGAAGTAGGTAGGGACACAGAGAGGCAGGGACAGTTAAGGGAATATTTTGTAATAGAATAAGGAAACGAAACTTGTGAAGAAAAGGAAATAAACAATAAACAATGCATAGGCGTTTTAACTAAAACTCGCGTTCAATATTATTTTTTTCGGAAACTTTCCTTCGTAAACGTGTTCGCAGGAAATTTCGCGTGTGCACCCGTATGTGTCTGTGTGCTGTAAGTGATCGCTAGTTGACAAGCGAATACGTGAACTTGTGTTCAGAGACGAGTTGCGGTGTGGTGCAATACACCACCGAGGCGACTTGTGGGAGCACAGGCGAAGGTATTTGAGGTCCGTAACGGCGGAAACGACCAATCGTGGGCGAGAGTGGACGTTAGTTGACAAGCGGGTACAAGAGCGTGTTCTAACGGGCTGCGGGGTGGTGCAATTCACCACCGAGCGACCTGTGGGAACATAAGCGAAAGTACCTGCGGTCACGGACGTTCCGTACGATGAACTATCAGTCGCAGGTCGTGTCGTGAGTGAACGATAGTTGACGCGGGGTACAGGAGCGTGCGTTCATAAGTGTGGCGTGGTGCAATACACCACCGAGCGATTTGTGAGAGTGCAGGCGGCAGTACCCGTAGTCACGAGCGTTCCCCCACGGCCTGCAGCCGACCAGGTGCACAGCGAAAACGCGGCCAAAGTGTCAGGTACGGTGAAAACACCCTTCTGCGTCGTTCACGAGTACACGTGGAAGACACGGGCCACGTGTACGCGTGAAAAGGGGCGTGTTCGCTGTGCCCGACATTTGTCTCAGCTTTTTCTGATCTGCCAGTGACACCGTTCTCTCTCTTTCTAAACGTCTTAGTAGTCCTAGTCATTTATAAATTTTGCTGTAAAGACCCTGGCTAGACTGTTAGTTGTACCCTAGCCCGAGAAAACATCTTTACAACACTTTCTCTCTCTCGCGCACTCATATACACACGTTTACGCCCACACATACGCAACGAGTGAGAGAATTGTACATCGTCTTTTCGCGCCAAATATTGTCACACATACACTCTTGCTCACACACACTCACACTGCCCTATACACACGTATACGTACATAAATCAAGCGGACACTTCTACCTGGTGAATATCTTCATTTCTCCCAACCTCTCAACATGGCAAGAAAACCAATCAAGAAAATGATATATTCTACCCGCCGCAAAAAATTGACGACAATCAACACAGAGACAGCTACTGATGCACGAATAAGTGTTACTGTTGAGAAGCCTTCAACAGCATCATCAGCATCGCCATTACCAACACAGACGCAGACTCATAGCCAACAACATCATCAAGAGCAACCAGACGAAACACAATTAGATCCAAGGCAACAGGCTGCTCAAACTGTGAGTCTTAGGAATTCAAATTGCCTATATGCTCCTCACCATACGCCCATGGACTTTGATCGGCATTCACCTGAGTCCAGATCACTGGCCATTGAGCTATTTGCCCCCTATGCAGGAATGCATATTACGACCCTATTGCCAAACGAACCTGCAACGCCGAAAACTGCGAAAACGTATGCAAAAAACACAGTGAAGACAAATGCGTGACCCCTACACCCACGTATTGCCCTTCTCTTCTTCTGGAACCGACTCCACCTGCTCTAAGTTATTGCGCGCGAAGCGCAATCGCCATGCCCCCAATAATGACCGCATATCGTTCAACGGACAGCACAAGACATTCTCCAATGAATGTCAAACTGTTGGTAGAAAATACGCCATCGCAGCAACCACGCGAATTGGCAATTTTCGCCTCACCCCCCCTCCGCCATCAAGCAACATTCGATAGACGTCTGGGTCAACAGCAAAGCATGCAGGAACAGGACTGCAAACGAGTGCCCTCTATCTTCGTCAACAAAGTGACGGACATTGGTAATCTCCTCCAGAAACACCGATCCAATCCGGCCACAGGGAAGTTTGCGATTAAATCTACAAAAGAAGATGGAATTCGTGTACAGTGCGACTCGCTAGCATCACACTTTGCAATTATGGATACGCTTAGAGAGCATCGCGTTGCCGTTCACACTCACCAGCCTGCCTGTGATAAAGGATTCCGCGTATTCATACGTCATCTCCACAAAGATACCAGAGTGCCTTGGATCAGCGCCCAACTCTGCCAAATACACGCTTTGTGCGTGTATTAAAGCAGCGCTTTTCCGGCAAACCTCTTAACCTCTGGGAGGTTGTAATAGGCCCACAACATCCTGGAAACAAAAGAGATTGGAAACCAGGAGGTCAAGGTAGAAAGGCCATATGTTTCGCGTGATCCTGTCCAATGCGTTCGATGCCAGGCATTCGGACACACGCGAAACTATTGCAGACGAGCATTTCGTTGCATGAAATGCGGAGAAGGGCATCCAACAGTCGACTGCAAAAAGAATCCAGCAATTCCAGGTGAAAAATCTCTAAGCGTTTTTAGAGAAACGTAATTTATCATGAAAATTGAGATGCGGTGGTTTTGATAATGAAACAATTTATTGCTGCTGATGGCACACTTATTGCTGCTTTTCTTCACGAGAGCGAAATTCCAACTTACTAGAGCGGGGACCACAACTCGGCCACGCACTCTCAAATTTGCCGTCGGTTATTGCCGATCGACTTAAAACAAAGAGGGACTTAAATTTACGACACTTCTTGTGTTCTCTTAACTACAAACTTAATTATGTGGTTGTGCTTGAACATTCCGGCCCCGTTGAAGAGCTCCGGTCTTTAACCCATCAGAAGTCGGGCCAGCTTGTGGATGGGTCGCTTAATTACGCCTGCTGATGTTTTGACTTCGGCTACCCGGACCTTGCCGTCCTCCCATCGAATTGTGCGCGTTACGCGCCCGGTTATCTACTGCTGAGGGGGTGTGTTGTCGTCGTGAACTAGCACGACCGCCCCTTCCTCGAGATTGTCCTCGCCTTTGGCCCATTGGGATCGCTGCTGGAGGCTGAGCAGGTAGTTCTTGGACCACTTGCGCCAAAAGTGCAGTTTGAGCGCCGACAACTGCTGCCACAGCCTCAAATATCCTCGTACGGGTTTCTTGCTGCTCTCGTCTGGATCGGATCCTGAAGACAGCGCCAACAAAGGCTGACCGATGAGAAGGTGGCCTGGCGTCAGCACCTCTCCATCGCTGGGATCGCTGCTGTCGACGAGCAACGGCCTGGAGTTGAGCAGCGCCTCGACGTCCACCAGATGTGTGCTCAACTCGTCCTGCGTCAGGTTGGCGTTGCTCGCTCCCCGTAGAAGCCTGTGCATGGCAGACTTCACTGCGGCCCATTCCCATAGTCCTCCAAAGAATGGGGCGCGGGGGGTGATGAACATCCACTGCACTCCTCTCTCCGCCGCGAAGTTCACCAGCCTCGCCTCGTTGTTCTGGAACGCCGTCTGCAGCTCCCTCAGCACATTGCTCGCTCCAACGAAATTCGTCGCGTTGTCGCTGTATATCGTCTCCGGTAATCCGCGTCTCCCGATAAACCTTTTAAAAACGTTCAAAAAAGCATCAGTCGAAAAAAAAACGGCAACATACATTTTACAGGTGGTCTACCCCTGATTCTATAGCTACATAGAACGGCCCACAGAAATCTTCTCCACATACTCGAAACGGTCGACCTTCTCGAAGACGATCAGCAGGCAAATTTCCCATTAGTTGCCCCAACAATTTTGGTTAATATCGAAAACAGTGTATGCAATTCCGAACAACTGCAGTGCACAAACTTCGAGCATCTACTACCCAAATTTGCTGCCTCAAAAGTCCAACTAGAACTTTTGGGCCAGCATGGTAGTGCCTACGATGCAAATAATTGACAAATAGTTGAATAAACCCTGACTTCTTTGTCATTAAAAGCGGAAATTTAGCGTCATAAGAAAGAGGCCCGTGTAGCAAACGTCCTCCTACTCGAATGAGCTCAAATTGTATTCCATTTTTGTCAAACATATCGATAAATGGATTCAGCGATTGCAGCATTGGTGCTAAAACTACTGATTGTCTCAATGATTTCAATTCGCTTTTGAACGATGTGCTTTGTACTACGGCGATCAGTTTTAGAAATGAAATATTTCTTTCTGATGCCGACACGACGAGAGAGTCTGATTTGAGGCCTTTGTAACAGAATCGAAGTACATAAGCCATTATGCGAATCAATTTTGGAAAGTTGGAGTGACGATTCATTAGCTCAACAAAACAATTTGGCTCAGCTTCTGCCAAAGTACATACAACAGCACTTTTTTTGTCTTCGGAAGATTTGATTTCCGACGCTATTTCAACCAGGTGAATCTGAGGCCATTGGTCTTCCTCCAGTTTTAAGATTTTGGCCCATCGAACCATAACGAGCTAACAATCTCGTCTATGTCGGTTCCTCTCGATACTAAATCCACCGGATTAGCATCTGTTGGAACGTGACGCCACACAATACCTTTCGACAACTCCTGAATTTCTGCAATTCTATTTGCCACAAATGTGCCCAACGTGCCAGAATCGCGTTGTAACCAATACAGCACAATCCGTGAATCCGACCAGAAATTCGGACTTTCTATACTGAATTTTGATAAGGTTGTCGCAATTCGGTGCCAGAGCTTGGCCAGCAAGAGTGCTGCGCATAATTCTAATCGGGGTATTGTCTTCACGTTTAGTGAAGCTACCCTAGACTTTGCAGTGAGCAATGTAGTGCCAACGTCTCGATTGCTGCACGTTCGCACGTAGATGCAACAACCGTACGCATGACTGGATGCATCAGCAAAGCCATGTATTTGAATCTTTTGATACGTATTAAGACATACGTATCGAGGAATGCGAATTTTGTGTAAATCGCGCAACGTCATGTTGACCTATTCCATGTCGTGTGAAGGCTCATTGGGATGGCTTCATCCCAATCTATTTTAAGACTCCACAATTCCTGCAACAACATTTTGGCCTTGGTAACAATTGGACATAGCAGCCCAAGAGGGTCAAATAAACGAGACGCTGCAGACAATATGTTGCGTTTCGTTGGCCTATCCGATACAAAGCTGTCCACGTCGAGATAATATTTAAATATATCCTCTTGAGGTGCCCAGCGCATCCCAAGAGTTTTGACGGAACTCTGCTCATCAATCTTCAGAGTCACTTCGTCACCAGCTTTTGTCTTAAACGACAGATCACTACAGTTGGTTGCCCACTTGGCAAGTGGAAAACCTCCTGATTTCAATATGGTCTGAACTTGATTGCAAATAGCGTTAAGTTCTTTAACACTATCTGCACCTGCCAACATATCGTCAACATAGAAACACGTTTGAATCACATCTGATCCAATAGGGTGTGATTGGGCGTGCATGTTGGCTAGCACAAATAAGCAGCGTATCGCCAGAAAGGGTGCAGAAACTGTACCATATGTGACTGTATTAAGTCGGTATGCTTGAATATTTTGTGAAGTATTTTCTCTCCACAAAATTAGTTCGAAATTTCTGTCTTTTTCAGAAATATTGATCTGCCTGTACATTTTTGAAATGTCAGCAGTTACGGCATACTTATTCAACCGGAAGTTAATCAGGGTTGAATAGAGCTCCCTCTGAATTGTCGGCCCCACCATCAGTGTTTCGTTTAGAGAAACAGCTGTTGACGTCTTACTAGAAGCGTCGAAAACTACACGAAGCTAGGTGGAGGAACTTTCAGGCCTAAGAACGCATTGATGAGGAATATAATAATGCTGTCCTAGAGGAGTTGACTTCAGAATGGACATATGTCCCAAATCCAAATATTCTTTCATGAAGTCATGGTACATGCTTTTTAGAACTGCATCCTTCGATAATTTACGCTCCAGTTGCAAAAAACGCCTTTCAGCAGTTTGAAAGGACAAGCCAAGAACTTTAGGATCGGTCTTGAAAGGGAGATCCACTTGGAAACGACCAGAAGATAACTTTACAGTTTTCTTGAAGAACAGTTCACAAGCTTGTTGTTCAGCTGTTTGGCGACCAGCCTTCGACTCAAACGGACATTGGTCCAATTCCCAGAAACGGTTAACTAACGAGTCGAGAGAACAATTAGTTTGGGCTACTAAACACCCACTGAACTGATGCCTAGGCACTTGTCCAGTATATTTGCCTGCTACTATCCATCCTAGCAGCGTTTTTTGCATTGTTGGAAGTTCAGAACCCAGTTTTATTTGCCCAACGCACAACAATTCATAAAATAATTCTGCTCCCAACAGAATGTCCACCTTAGCTGGCCTATAAAATTCTTGATCTGCCAGCTTTATATTTTTGGGTATTTTCCAATTTGAAATACTCATGGACTGTCCTGGCTGTGTTGTTGAAATGGATTTCAACACCCAACAGTCAGCCGAAAAATTGTGGGAATTTATGCGCGACTGAATAGAAGCACATATCTTATTTTTGCTATCTATTGTTGCACCACCAACCATTGAGATAGCTAAAGATGTTGGTTCCCGCTTGAGCAGTAACATCTGGGCCATGCTCTTCGACATCAAATTGATTTGATCAAGTAAGGCCCGTGCAGGATGCAACTGACCAAATCTGTCTTTAACATTAACGACAGCTGTGGCGAGAACAATTTGTTGATTGTTTGATACATGCCCTGAATACGAATCTAACATAGTCGCTTGAAGACTGGATACCTCACCTTGAGCAGGAGTAGTATACCTGTGAAGTAACGCATGGTGAGGCTTCGAACAAATTCGACATTTTGATGCCTTACATTTTGACACCATATGACCCACAATCAAACAATTTAGGCATAACTTTTGTGTTTTGACGAATTCAAAACGTTGCATAACTGATATTGCAGCAAACGATGGACACGTATCAAGGTTGTGCGTTTCTGACTTGCAGAAGACGCACATAGACGATGATGAACGCCCTCCATCAGCACAAGCAAAGGACGATTTAAACTGATGGGGCTTCTTAGCGTCAACTCGCTGCTCTTCAAACCGAGATTTGGTAACATGGTCTACCTTTGCCATGACCATGTGAATTATCATTGCATTAGCAATGTCTTTGTCGTTTCCTAACGACGACAACGAAGAATAGATAGCAGACACCGTATCTATGATTGATCTAAACTCGATGCAGATGGTTTTGTCATGCTAGGTATGTCAAACAATTGTGAAATTATATCAAAGCATATAAGACAACTTGAAACTACAGAGCAATTATGCTCGGGTCTTGGCTCTGACGTTGGCTTGGATGCATTTATATATAATGCCCTTGTGACGATACACAAATCCTCTAATGGACCTCTAGAATTATTAAGAGGACTTAAATTATCTAGCTCAGCCTGTAAATCCATTGCCTTTCCTATATATCCTTCTAAAAGCTCTAATCGACACGCTATCTCTGTTTTATTTGTCGAGATGGTCTTTGCTTAAATTGCTGTTTGCATACGAGCAATATCAGCACTAACCCTATCAAATCTTTGCAAGTATAGTGATAATTTTGCACTTGTCTTGCTGATTTGTGGCTTTTCAATCATTTTCTCGGACTCAGACATGTTTAATAAAAAGGCTTACTAAATTAACACAATAGAATGTATCACAAACTTTGTGAGTTACCCTCGCAACCACGCTGACTATGTAAGTCTAACTTGCTTAATACACACACACACGCAACCAAAGCGTTGTGTGAGCAAACAAACGAAACTGATCCAAGCGATCCAAAATAAAACAAGCTAAAATTTTACTGCAACTGTACAGCAATGTAAAATGCGGGATGCGGGCTCTGCAATTATTACTTGCTAGTATGTATTAGACCTAATATTTGTGTGTATGGTATGTTCATATGTGTATAACTCAGAACTGTTTTGTTCTGTATAATATTTAGCGGTTATTTTTTGAGGTAGGCGCGAAATAATACTACATATGGCAATAAAATGTTAACATACATACATACATCTGCTTATATATTTTGCATGCAAAGGTTATTACAGTAAGTGCCAGGAATTGAGCTGTTTACTAATTTTTAGTTTTATTTCGAGCAAACGTCCTCCTACTCAAATTGTAATCCATTTTTGTCAAACATATCGATAAATGGATTCAGCGATTGCAGCATTGGTGCTAAAACTACTGATTGTCTCAATAATTTTAATTCGCTTTTGAACGATGTGCTTTGTACTACGGCGATCAGTTTTAGAAATGAAATATTTCTTTCTGATGCCGACACGACGAGAGAGTCTGATTTGAGCCCTTTGTAACAGAATCGAAGTACATAAGCCATTATGCGAATCAATTTTGGAAAGTTGGAGTGACGATTCATTAGCTCAACAAAACAATTTGGCTCAGCTTCTGCCAAAGTACATACAACAGCACTTTTTTTGTCTTCGGAAGATTTGATTTCCGACGCTATTTCAACCAGGTGAATCTGAGGCCATTGGTCTTCCTCCAGTTTTAAGATTTTGGCCCATCGAACCATAACGAGCTAACAATCTCGTCTATGTCGGTTCCTCTCGATACTAAATCCGCCGGATTAGCATCTGTTGGAACGTGACGCCACACAATACCTTTCGACAACTCCTGAATTTCTGCAATTCTATTTGCCACAAATGTGCCCAACGTGCCAGAATCGCGTTGTAACCAATACAGCACAATCCGTGAATCCGACCAGAAATTCGGACTTTCTTTACTGAATTTTGATAAGGTTGTCGCAATTCGGTGCCAGAGCTTGGCCAGCAAGAATGCTGCGCATAATTCTAATCGGGGTATTGTCTTCACGTTTAGTGAAGCTACCCTAGACTTTGCAGTGAGCAATGTAGTGCCAACGTCTCGATTGCTGCACGTTCGCACGTAGATGCAACAACCGTACGCATGACTGGATGCATCAGCAAAGCCATGTATTTGAATCTTTTGATACGTATTAAGACATACGTATCGAGGAATGCGAATTTTGTGTAAATCGCGCAACGTCATGTTGACCTATTCCATGTCGTGTGAAGGCTCATTGGGATGGCTTCATCCCAATCTATTTTAAGACTCCACAATTCCTGCAACAACATTTTGGCCTTGGTAACAATTGGACATAGCAGCCCAAGAGGGTCAAATAAACGAGACGCTGCAGACAATATGTTGCGTTTCGTTGGCCTATCCGATACAAAGCTGTCCACGTCGAGATAATATTTAAATATATCCTCTTGAGGTGCCCAGCGCATCCCAAGAGTTTTGACGGAACTCTGCTCATCAATCTTCAGAGTCACTTCGTCACCAGCTTTTGTCTTAAACGACAGATCACTACAGTTGGTTGCCCACTTGGCAAGTGGAAAACCTCCTGATTTCAATATGGTCTGAACTTGATTGCAAATAGCGTTAAGTTCTTTAACACTATCTGCACCTGCCAACATATCGTCAACATAGAAACACGTTTGAATCACATCTGATCCAATAGGGTGTGATTGGGCGTGCATGTTGGCTAGCACAAATAAGCAGCGTATCGCCAGAAAGGGTGCAGAAACTGTACCATATGTGACTGTATTAAGTCGGTATGCTTGAATATTTTGTGAAGTATTTTCTCTCCACAAAATTAGTTCGAAATTTCTGTCTTTTTCAGAAATATTGATCTGCCTGTACATTTTTGAAATGTCAGAAGTTACGGCATACTTATTCAACCGGAAGTTAATCAGGGTTGAATAGAGCTCCCTCTGAATTGTCGGCCCCACCATCAGTGTTTCGTTTAGAGAAACAGCTGTTGACGTCTTACTAGAAGCGTCGAAAACTACACGAAGCTAGGTGGAGGAACTTTCAGGCCTAAGAACGCATTGATGAGGAATATAATAATGCTGTCCTAGAGGAGTTGACTTCAGAATGGACATATGTCCCAAATCCAAATATTCTTTCATGAAGTCATGGTACATGCTTTTTAGAACTGCATCCTTCGATAATTTACGCTCCAGTTGCAAAAAACGCCTTTCAGCAGTTTGAAAGGACAAGCCAAGAACTTTAGGATCGGTATTGAAAGGGAGATCCACTTGGAAACGACCAGAAGATAACTTTACAGTTTTCTTGAAGAACAGTTCACAAGCTTGTTGTTCAGCTGTTTGGCGACCAGCCTTCGACTCAAACGGACATTGGTCCAATTCCCAGAAACGGTTAACTAACGAGTCGAGAGAACAATTAGTTTGGGCTACTAAACACCCACTGAACTGATGCCTAGGCACTTGTCCAGTATATTTGCCTACTACTATCCATCCTAGCAGCGTTTTTTGCATTGTTGGAAGTTCAGAACCCAGTTTTATTTGCCCAACGCACAACAATTCATAAAATAATTCTGTTCCCAAAAGAATGTCCACCTTAGCTGGCCTATAAAATTCTTGATCTGCCAGCTTTATATTTTTGGGTATTTTCCAATTTGAAATACTCATGGACTGTCCTGGCTGTGTTGTTGAAATGGATTTCAACACCCAACAGTCAGCCGAAAAATTGTGGGAATTTATGCGCGACTGAATAGAAGCACATATCTTATTTTTGCTATCTATTGTTGCACCACCAACCATTGAGATAGCTAAAGATGTTGGTTCCCGCTTGAGCAGTAACATCTGGGCCATGCTCTTCGACATCAAATTGATTTGATCAAGTAAGGCCCGTGCAGGATGCAACTGACCAAATCTGTCTTTAACATTAACGACAGCTGTGGCGAGAACAATTTGTTGATTGTTTGATACATGCCCTGAATACGAATCTAACATAGTCGCTTGAAGACTGGATACCTCACCTTGAGCAGGAGTAGTATACCTGTGAAGTAACGCATGGTGAGGCTTCGAACAAATTCGACATTTTGATGTCTTACATTTTGACACCATATGACCCACAATCAAACAATTTAGGCATAACTTTTGTGTTTTGACGAATTCAAAACGTTGCATAACTGATATTGCAGCAAACGATGGACACGTATCAAGGTTGTGCGTTTCTGACTTGCAGAAGACGCACATAGACGATGATGAACGCCCTCCATCAGCACAAGCAAAGGACGATTTAAACTGATGGGGCTTCTTAGCGTCAACTCGCTGCTCTTCAAACCGAGATTTGGTAACATGGTCTACCTTTGCCATGACCATGTGAATTATCATTGCATTAGCAATGTCTTTGTCGTTTCCTAACGACGACAACGAAGAATAGATAGCAGACACCGTATCTATGATTGATCTAAACTCGATGCAGATGGTTTTGTCATGCTAGGTATGTCAAACAATTGTGAAATTATATCAAAGCATATAAGACATTTGTTGTCATACACTGCTTTGAGACTAGCGAGGGCCTTTGGGTAGTTACAATCCGTTAATTGGTACGGCTTAACTACCCCTAATGCTTCGTCTGACAAACACGAGACTAAGTGATTGAACTTTTCGACGTTGGACAAAGAATTGTCATCATCGACTAAACTTTCAAACAGGCACATAAAATTTTTGTACTCCGAGTGTTTTCCACTAAATTTTGGCAAACGCATTTTCGGCAACTGAGATCGCTGGCTTGAAACTACAGAGCAATTATGCTCGGGTCTTGGCTCTGACGTTGGCTTGGATGCATTTATATATAATGCCCTTGTGACGATACACAAATCCTCTAATGGACCTCTAGAATTATTAAGAGGACTTAGATTATCTAGCTCAGCCTGTAAATCCATTGCCTTTCCTATATATCCTTCTAAAAGCTCTAATCGACACGCTATCTCTGTTTTATTTGTCGAGATGGTCTTTGCTTAAATTGCTGTTTGCATACGAGCAATATCAGCACTAACCCTATCAAATCTTTGCAAGTATAGTGATAATTTTGCACTTGTCTTGCTGATTTGTGGCTTTTCAATCATTTTCTCGGACTCAGACATGTTTAATAAAAAGGCTTACTAAATTAACACAATAGAATGTATCACAAACTTTGTGAGTTACCCTCGCAACCACGCTGACTATGTAAGTCTAACTTGCTTAATACACACACACACGCAACCAAAGCGTTGTGTGAGCAAACAAACGAAACTGATCCAAGCGATCCAAAATAAAACAAGCTAAACTTTTACTCAACTGCGTTTGTAGACAGCAATGTAAAATGCGGGATGCGGGGTCTGCAATTATTACTTGCTAGTATGTATTAGACCTAATATTTGTGTGTATGGTATGTTCATATGTGTATAACTCAGAACTGTTTTGTTCTGTATAATATTTAGCGGTTATTTTTTGAGGTAGGTGCGAAATAATACTACATATGGCAATAAAATGTTAACATACATACATACATCTGCTTATATATTTTGCATGCAAAGGTTATTACAGTAAGTGCCAGGAATTGAGCTGTTTACTAATTTTTAGTTTTATTTCGAACAAGCAGCAATACAATAAGCTGTAAGTTCAATTTTTGACACTAATACCTGGAGACTGTCTAGGAAATCGATAGACATGGAACGACGACTATTTTCCATTAGGTCCAGCGGCGACAACAGAAAACGGCTTGGCAGGGGTCACACTTTGTTGTCAAACTCTTTAATTTGATTTTAACCCACACACGAACGCGCAAGCAATAGCCAACCAGCACACAATAATATTAGCAAATTATTAATCGAATTTATCAAAAACACCGAAGTCCCTGCTCGGGCGCCAATGAAAAATCTCTAAGCGTTTTTAGAGAAACGAAATTTATCAAGAAAATTGAGATGGTTTTGATAATTAAACAATTTATTGCTGCTGATGGCACACTTATTGCTGCTTTTCTTCACGAGAGCGAAATTCCAACTTACTAGAGCGGGGACCACAACTCGGCCACGCACTCTCAAATTTGCCGTCGGTTATTGCCGATCGACTTAAAACAAAGAGGGACTTAAATTTACGACACTTCTTGTGTTCTCTTAACTACAAACTTAATTATGTGGTTGTGCTTGAACACCAGGCAAATATGCAAATTGCAATGGGCCTCACATAAGCACATACAAAGGCTGCCCTACTTTCAAGCTGTTGCGCTCAAAACTGCGAGTCAACAGTTTTAGAGCCATTGGACAGCGTTTTGGCCAACAGATGCGACCGAAGAATCATCATCAACGGCAACATCTTCACCAAAAATCGCAATAGCAGCAACAACAACCAAAATAAACACAACAGCAGAAACAGAAGCGGCTGAACCAGCAGCAGCAGCAGCATCTAAAACAGCAACCATTTCTGCCAGGACAACAACCGCAGCAGAATCAACGCCAGCTGCGACAGAAGCAGCGTTAGTGGTCACAATCGTCCAAGCAAAAGCAGAGCAGCCAGGGAAAGCAGCGACAGAAGCAGAGAAGCCAGAAGCAACATCAGTCGCAGCAAAAGCAGCAACCACAAAAGCAACCTATCTCTCTGACGCAAACTCGACGAAATCCAGCTGAGACGCACTTGGACACCTTGCTAGCCAAATTCAGGCAAGAGCAAGTGCTTTCTCAGGCAGAGGATAAAAGGCGGTAGCAATAACACGAGCTAAAATACAAACAAATAGAATCCTCTTTGAGTCAGAAACGCAATCACCTAAACGACAAAGACCCTCTTGATGAAGGCTCGATGCCGTCCAAGTATAAGCGAACCACACATGCCTATACTTCGTTGCATCTTCGAGCAAAAAATGCACCAGCCACAGCAGCTCGAGCAGTGCTTCAACATACGCTCAAACCTACCGCCACAGCTGACGCAGCCAATGCTCGAGCTTTCGTCTCGTTCCACCGGCGTTACACAAACAATTTCACACCATACTCACACGGCAGCCACACCTTTTGACATCAATCAAAGGATGCACTGGACCGGAAACGTCTCCAAACCAGGACCAGAACGTCAGATGCGGCAAGATCTGTGGAAATACAGAAAGTTTATCCATTTCTGCCTCTTGCTTGTTTTCGGATCGTTCCAACGCCATAAGACGCCTTCAGCCATGCCTACGCTTCCGCATACGCCCATTTGGGGGCACCTCACCAGCCCAAGGATCCTACTGCAGCTTTCAACACGCATAGGACACGATGCACATGCATTTGTGCATAATGTTTGCACAATTTCATGCGACAAGCAGCGCTAGGCAACCACTCCATTTGGACACCGACTGAAGTGCGCACCTGTCCAGAAACGCCATCAAAACAGGACCTGGAATGACAGTTGCGGCAAGACCTGCGGAAATGCAGAAAGTTTATCCATTTCTGCCAATTTTGAAATATAAACTTACCTGTTTTTCCGCCTCTTGCTCGCCAGCTGATTGTTTCAACGCCTTATGACTTCAACCGCCCAAGGAGCCATATGCAACCTTCCTGGTGGACAATATGGACGCTGGCACGCATAGGACACGATGCACATGCATTTGTCCATAAATTTTTGCACAATTTTACGCGTCCAGCAGCAAGCAGCAGCAGTAGCAGCAACAACAACTGCAACAACAACAAGTAAAGCCAGCATCTTGACGAAGAGGATCAGAAGAAGCATTAGATGTCATCGAGGAACCATGGCAGCAAAATCTGTAAAGTGCATGGTATTAATCCAGTTTCTGCCATCGTTTTGAAATTCATACATTTGGCATACATTTGGCATTGCCTGATCCCTTGTTTGCTGCTTGCCGACTCCTATATCACCTCCTCTTGTGATTGCGCCCACTTTGGGCACGCTTGCCATGCCCCTACTGGCCATACGAGTCCTCAGCGACCGACTCCACCCTTGCGGCCTATGGACTAAATTCATTCACTTGAACTCTTTAAAAACTACTGCAATCGTCCCAATCTCCATGCCAATCTGCTTCAATGGTCGCTTGCAATAATTCTGAAATGGAAAATATACAATTAATATGGATCTACACACAATTTGGTTAATTTTCTACAAATTTTCAATTTGCCGATGCTGCGTGCAAGAAGGAGAAAAAGTTCCCGCCTTGATAGACGTGGAAATGTTGAGCTGCGCGAGTTTTCAAGAAATAATCGGGTCAGATTAGCCGAGTAATTGGCAATCATTCAAAAAACACTGTGGTTATGCACAGCTCTTGCCCGCGCGATCGAAACGTGCTTAAAACGCGAGATCCATTGTGGTACAAGTGTTTTCGCGTCTTGCATTTTTAGTTTGTTGTGGGTGATCCAGCTGCAAAACAGCTGATAGCGCTGCCAACTGTTCGCAGCGATCTATTGGCGTTGCCATATCAACGGCGCTGCCAGACTTTCTGTTTGACAGTTCGCGCGAGAAACGGCTTGCTCGAATTCAAATTTAAATTCGAATTTAAAGCTAAGTATAAAATTTAATTAAAATCTTTTTATTTTTATTTGTATTTATTTTTTTTTTTTTGCTTATACTATACTATATATACTATGTACTCTAAATAATTATTATTCGTATTGTATTTTTATTATTTATTGGGGAATCCACTGCCGCAAGGGTTTGATGGACAATCTTGCAGGGGGCATTGCCCCAACGGTGACGACCCTTTAAGGAGGAGTTCCAGGATGTCGAGGTCCCCAACGAGGGGAGTCAAAATAGCTGAGAAGGGTGCTGGAATCCCTGCTCTAGGAGTTGTGAGGGTAGAAACGGACCCTCATCCGACGGCGGCGATACCATGCAATCGCGGTACTGTGGAGGCGACTAATCTGGCCGCTGCAGCATCTACTTCTGCAGGTCAGAAGAAGTTAGCTGATCTCATCAGCGTTCCGACGCAAAAAATAGCGTCTAGATCCCCATCCGGGTCGCCAATTCGGCCACTTGACCTGCAGGGATTTAAAAACGAGGGCTTACGGAGCATTTTGGCCTTGATGAGTGCCAAAATTAATATTGTGCTTTCCCCATTCGAGACGCAGCGTCACGTCACGAAGGAAACGAAAGGCGCAATCTCCGATCTGGCTGCTCTCAATTCTAGAGCGATCCAGCTCGAAGGGGGTTTACCTGAAGAGGGCTCGTTCAGGGAATCAGGCACTCAGACAGACGAAACTGGACCGCTCATCTGCGACTAGCGCAAAAAGGACGCTAGTAAAGGACCCTTCAGTGAAGCCTCCTTCAGTGAAGCCTCCTTAAGTGAAGCTTTCTGCTGAAAAGCCCCCGTTGCAAGAGCAAGAGCTCAAAACGGGAGACACCCACACCGAAGGAGCCAAACTCACTCAGCTATGCGGCTGTTGCCAAGGTCGCTAGCAAAGAGGAGTGGTCCAGGGTGAAGCCTAAGCGCTTGCGCAAGAAGCCAGAGGCTGTCATTCTGAAGAAGACTGGGGAAGTGTCTTACGCTGACATGCTCCGCAAGCTAAGAGCGGAGCCAAATCTTATTGATTTTGGGAAGCACGTCAAAAAGATCAGGAGAACGCAACAGGGAGAGCTACTGCTCGCTGCTTAGTCACCGCTAATTTCTCTCTCTACTTACCTCTCCTAATTCTTTGAGCGCGCCTAAGCAGCTCTCACGCTTTGCCGCTCTCGCACTTATCTTTTTTATTACCTTTGCTCTCTCTGCTCTCTGCCCTTTACGCGCGTTAAGTTCTTTCTCTTGCGCTCATCCCTTTTCTTGTTTTGGTTTTGTTTTCTTTTGGCTGATTTTATTTTAACAGTAGGTGTCCCCTATAATGGACGTTTTAATTTGTTTTAAGAAATCCTGCCTTAAGCAGGTGACTGCCGCCCAGGGAAGCATCTCGTGTTGGTTATGTGACAACGTAGTACACGCGAAGTGTGCTGGATATACCGGCCCGACGGCTGACGCCGTAGCCAAGCGCACGGGGTTGCGTTATTGCTGTGATGTGTGTAGGGAGGTGGAGAACGAAATGTGTTCGTTTATGCGTCAAACGAAGACTGGTTTTAGGGATCTGCTTGGAAGTTTTCGTAAACTTGCCGACCAGTTCTCAGCGCTTGATTCGTCTTTTAATAACCTTAAGTTATTGAATGAATCGCCAAAGCGCAAGAAAACCACGCGAAATCTAAAGTCTTCAGTTAGCGCCACCCAGCTCCCTCTAATTGATCAGCCAGGCACACCAGTGACCCAGCCGTTGATTTCGTTCACCAATCCCCCTATAGTAACGAGGTCTTCGGCTCAATCGGTCATGTCATTGATAATATCATTGAGTGTGAGCAACCCGTGACGCCCATAATTTCTGACAAGTCCGCTGTGGTCTCGTTGCCCGTGCCACAGTTAATAGTTTTACCGAAGGCGTGTTCAAGTTCCGGTTTACCAGAAGAGAACCTATGCTCTGGAGTTACAGCCGAGGCGCCTAAAAAGATTCTACGTGTTCCACAAAGGAAACAAATTTTTGTTTTTTTAGGCTTGCCCCTGACCTCACATCAAATGATGTAACAGCCTATATCCAAGGAAATACTCATGCCTTGGATATCAAAGTGGAAAAATTTAAGTTTTCTTATGAGAGGGACATATCATCCTTCAAAATAAGTGTCCCCAACGAACTCATGGGCATTATATGCTCGGCTCAATTTTGGCCGGAGCATGTAATGGTCAAAGAGTTCGAAACAAAGAAGAAGAAAAATCGCCCACCGATTAATCTTCCTTTGCCGTCTCTAGCTTCAGAACAAACAAAAACAATCTTAAACAAAAAAAAACTAACATGCTCCTTAACTCTTTCATATTAAAAAGTTAGAGGTAGGTTAGGTTAGGTTAAAGCTATGTACTAAACTTTCAACTTTATATATAAACAGTCTTTCTTTTTTTCTCAAATTGTTGTGTTTACTGAGACTTGGTTAAAACCGGATATCCTAAACTCCGAAGTTTTTCCAAGCAAGTTCACAACCTACAGGTGTGATCGACCTGACCGTCGTGGTGGTGGAGTCCTTATTGCAGTCGATTCCACCATCAATTCGGAACTTTTACAGCCGGAGATTCAACTTGCTATTGAATTCCTCTGTGTAAAATTACACATTACCGGTTTTTTGCATTATAAACCCTGTTCCTATATTCCGCCGTCATTGGATGTATCTGTCTATTTGCAACATTTGTCTGCAATAAAGACTATTTTTAATCTGTTATCAGACAGAGATCACCTTTCAGTCCTTGGGGACTTTAATATACCAGATTGCAATTGGACAACAAGTGTTGTTTCAAATTCTCTGCTGCCCTCACGGCACCACGACCTTTTTGACGGTCTGTTTGATATGTCATTGTCGCAGGTCAATCATATCTTAAACTGTAGTAACATATCGTTAGACTTATGCTTTGTCTCCGATCCATCTAGAGTGAATTTAGTCAAGACTGAACCACTTTCTTTCCCAGAAGATCCTTACCATCCTACTCTGGAAGTGCCTTTTGATTTTGGGGCTTGTATGGATAAACATGAAAAATTGTGTAAGCGCGTACGCTGCTTTAGAAAAGCAGATTTTAATTTATTAAACTCCTTAATTTTACAATTTGATTGGTCGGAATTATATTTGTCTACTGATATATTAGTAGCGACCAATATTTTTTATATAAATATTAATTCATTTTTTGATATTTGCGTTCCGTGCTTTTATTCATCATCCTCGAGTAAGCTGCCATGGTTTACAAGAGAGTTGTCACGGTTAAAAAATTTAAAGTCAAACCTTTATAAAAAATTTAAATGTAGTAACTCGCCCTTAGCCTTTTCACGCTACTTAAGTGCGCGGTCAGACTTTACAGTCTTAAACGCGAAATGTTATAAAAACTATTTAGCTCGTTGTAAGGTTCAGTTTATTCAGAACCCTAAACAGTTTTATAGTTTTGTTAACACGAAGCGTAAGTCTTCCGCATTTCCTAATAACTTAACGTTTGAAAATGCTAGTGCAAATACCGACCAAACCATGGCCGATATGTTTGCAAAGTTTTTTCAAACGATTTACTCACCTTCTACACATACTACTCATTTTTATCCATACAACATTCCAAGTTCGAATGGTATCTTCTCCCCCTTTCTAAACGAAAGCTCCCTTGTCAAGGATCTTTATTTAGTTAAGCCAGTTTTTTCACCCGGACCTGACGGTGTTCCTGCTTGTATACTTCGGTTCTGTGCCAACTCCTTAAGTAAGCCATTGCTCATACTATTTTCGCTGTCCTTAGAAACTTCACTCTTTCCTTCCATTTGGAAGGAATCTTTTATTATCCCCTTATTGAAAAAGGGCAGCAAGTCTGAAGCAAGCAATTATAGAGGTATCTCTAAATTGTCGGCTATATCTCAATTTTTCGAGAATGTTATAACTCCTCACTTGCAACATTTATGCAGATCCGTTATTTCACCTTTTCAAAACGGATTTATTAAACGTCGTTCAACTACGACAAATTTGCTTGAGCTGACATCCTTTGTGGTAAAAGGATTTCAGGAAAATCTTGAAACTGATGTCATTTATACTGATTTCAGTAAAGCTTTTGACTCAGTGATGCATTCCCTTTTGGCACATAAGCTTTACCTTCTAGGTTTTTCACCTAAATTACTTAGTTGGATTGTAAGCTATTTGACTGACAGAACTCAAAGAGTCCTCTTTAAAACCAGCCTCTCAATTCCACTCCACGCCACATCTGGCGTTCCTCAAGGGAGTCATCTGGGCCCCCTACTTTTTACGCTTTTCATCAATGACCTGCCTTCGGTCATACATAACTCTCGTACTCTCGTACGCGGATGATGTAAAGCTTTGTTATCAATTTAAAGACGACCACTGTCAGTCACACTTACAAGCCGACCTAAATAGTTTTCATTCGTGGTGTTTTGCCAATTTTTTAAACCTGAACAGCTCTAAATGCAAGCTGATGACATTCTCTCGAGCCAATCCAATGTATACTTCTTATTCTCTTTGTGGTTCTGTCTTGGAAAGAATTACCCTAGTTGATGATTTGGAGGTCCGTTTGGACCGAAAACTAAAGTTTTCCAATCATATTTCTAAAATGGTCAATAAAGCCATGGGTGTTCTAGGCTTTATTAAGAGATGGTCTAAGGAATTTGACGATCCTTATCTTACAAAGACCCTCTACATCTCACTTGTTCGTCCTATTCTTGAATATGGTTCATGCGTATGGTGTCCCCAGTACACTATTCATAAAGAACGCATCGAGTCCGTACAAAAGAACTTTTTATTGTTTGCGTTACGTGGCCTTAACTGGGAGGAAAATTTAAGACTGCCTTCCTATAACAATAGACTCTTATTATTAAATTTGCCTTCCCTAACTAATCGCAGAACCATGCTAGGGGTATTATTTATTAACAACCTTATGCAAGGTGACATTGACAGTGAGGCCCTTGTAATGCAGCTTCACTTTTCTGTTCCTTGCAAAAGTACTCGTAATTATCTTCCACTTACTCTTCCTTATTGTAGATCGAACTATGCACTGCACAATCCGTTCAGGGTATTATGTTCGGACTACAATAAACTTCAACATGTCATAGCTGGCACTAACTCTATTGCCACTATGAAGTCTTTAATTCTTCTCTATCTAGCACGTAATTAGTAATATTATTTCCTCGATATTCTTTTTTATTATTTATTTGATTTTGCATGCTGCTATCCTATCTCCTATCCGCGTTTTCTTTCTTTATCGCGTTAGTTTCTTCACGCGTGTCTATTCGCATTTTTATCGCGTTTCCGTGTCGTCCGTTACGGGACGGTGCCTCTCGGTCAGTTAGGCGGGAGGTGGACTTCGTCTAGGTTCCGCGCGCAACAAGCATCGGCTTGGTGTCGTTGGACCACTTGTTAATACATTCATTGTATTCAACGTCCAAAAAAAAAAAAAATCTCCTGGCCTCGATGGGATTCCGGGAGTTGTGATCAAGGCTGTGGCGCTTGCCAGACCCGAAATTTTCAGAGACACTTTTCAACAGTGTGACCCGTGTATTAATTGTTTTGTTTTTGTCACATTTTTATATGGTGAGCGATTTGCCTCCATACTCGTTTAAAAATTCAGTAATTCAAATTTAAATTTAAATTTGAATTTGAACAACGATTTTATATATATCGATATATCTATTGCCTACGCCACCTATCGCGTTCGATATTATTTTCCCTCTTCACTAATTGAGAAAAAGCTGGAGAACACGCGTCGATGCTAATTTTTAAATCGAAATAAATCAAAAGTGATCGCAGAAAAAATATTAAAGTGAACTCGAAAATTGTTGAGCTTGGACAATCAAGCTTTTGGTGCGGTTAATATTGTGGGTGTACGAGGCTGGACGTGAGTATAAGCTTTCCAAACATTGTTTGGCAGGTTCTAACCTCGTCTTGCTTTCTAGTAAACCGCTTGTGCCCAGAGGAGCCCTAGCGCTCTCGCGCCTTTTTACTGGTGGGCGTGCGTATTTGCCCTCATCTATTCTGGTGCCGTGATCGCCCGGCTACCTTTAGTGTTGTTTGCTGTTTGTGGTGAGTGGTTTAGAATACAAAAAAAGTTATGCTTAAGCAGCCACCTGATGTGCATTTTTCTATCTCCTCATAGCCTGTATGGTTTCCGAAGTTGAACCTGATTATAACACAGCGTGTAAAATTCCGGGGACTTCTAAAAGGAGCATAGGACACATCTGCACAATTTTCCTTACTACAAAACACGCAGACCTTAACTAAATATTACACCAACACATTCACTTTCATACACACATACGTACTTGCAGTACACATACACATTCACTTTTATACACACATACGTACTTGCAGTACACATACACATTCAAGCTTCATACACACATTTACATTCAAACACACTTATGTACTTGTAGTACACCAAAAACATTCACATCCACGTTTATATTCACACAATTCTCATTCATTTTTCTTTTTCACACTCATTTAATTCATCATTCTATAATTTTTATTTTTATTTTTGTTTCATTTCATTTATATTGTTCATCCTTTTTGATTTAATCTTTTTATTTTTCTCATCTTTTTCATTCACTCAGTTCATTCATTCATTCGCATACGCACGTATGCGTATAAGAGAAATTCGTAACGTAAAATAAAACAAGATTGAGTGATAGGTCAGAAGATTTTTTTTGTGTTTGGGTATTATTGGTGTCTTGGTTATTGTTGCCATTATTATTTTTCCTCAGCTGTTTCGTCGGAGCCCCAACGGATCACGGGTGAGTGGACAACAATTTCAAAATATCGAAACCAATTAATATTCAAACAATCGCTTGCCTATCGGGAGTAGAAATATCGAAATGAAATACTAAAACTATCGTCTGCCTATCGTTTGCAAAATATCCCATCTCTTCCATTCGAAACCAAATAATATATAACTTCGAAACCAAGTAAAGTAAACTATCGACACCAAATAAGAAAAAAAAATATTTAAAAGAAAAAAATCTAATTGCATTGAGATTGAATAAATAACAAAAAATAAATCAAAAAGGACTTAAAATTAGGGAAGTAAAATTAGAATTCTCGAATTCGTTATGCAGCACGAAGCTGCAAGCGCTAATATTGTTTGTTATTAAATAACATTAAAGAAATTTAAAATGGAATAATCTTTTCTTTTTTGAGGCACTAAGGGCGGTAGCATAACAGCAACATGGGTAGTATAGGTATTCCGATATCGATAGTACATGGTCGGGTGGGTGAAGAAGGAGAGCATTACATCTAGCTCTCCGACTAGATCGTTCGTTAGGGGTAGTCCGTCCGTTTATTTTGGCCTTCCCTTTTCTTGCCATTCCCTCCTCTAGCAGTCCTATAACCTGTCGATATTTTCTAGTAACATCGATAACCGAACCTGCACACAAAACCTCGCCCATTTTTCCTGAGCTTAGCCGGCTGTAATTTAGACAGGGTGTGCAGGGGACGTTACTGGACTTCGGTCGTTACAGAAATTGGCGCCCAACGTGGGGCCGAAAAGGTTCCACTCGGCTATACCCTTTCCTTTCCATTCTCTTTTTCCTAGGAACCCAAAATCCCTCCATTTTTATTAGATTTTTGTAGATTCAGCCGATAGTTATATGCAATCTGGAACTGCTGGTTACTCTGGTGGATATCGGATCCAGACCGATTCCATATCATATACCAATCAATCTTTCTCTTTCAAAGTGAACGGACGCGTTTTTTTCTTGCTCTCCGAAGCTTAGTTAAATTATAAAGCAATCGGTGTTTAATAACTCTAAAAAATACTAACATTATCACTTAACCTGCTGATATTCAGAAATCCGTTTACTACGCGAGTGCACTCTTTTAATTTGCCAAACTAATCTTGTTTGCAAAAGAGTTTTTCGTTTCCTTCTTTCAATTTCATTTGTTTACGTTTCTATTTTTAGAAACGTTGTTATTGCTTCTGCAGAACCTTTTCTTTAACATCGACTTTCGTGAGCGAATTTGACTCTCTCGGGCTCTCACTAACTCTTTTTTTTTTATCTTTGTTGTTGTGCACTGCAGCACAAACTCTCTCACCGCGCTCTTCCTATCACAGTTTCTGTGTGTGCCTAACCTTTCCTCTCTCTCTATTTTTTTGTTGTGCATTTTTGACAGTGGTCACCCCTAATAATGGAAGGAGGAATTGTATGTTTTAAAAAAACCTGCCAAAAGCAGATTACATCTGCTCAGGCAAGTATTTGTTGTTGGATCTGCAACAACGTAGCTCATGCAAAATGTGCGGGCTTCAGTGGCCCAACGGCCGATGCTGTAGCCAAGCGAAACAAGCTGCACTATTGTTGTGATGCGTGTCGTGAGGTTGAGAACGATTTTGTATCGTTCATGCGCCAAACTAGGACGGGATTTAGGGAACTGTTTGGCAGTTTTCGCAAACTTGCCGATCAGTTCTCCGCGCTGGACACTTCATTAAATAGCCTTAAGCTACTAAATGAGTCTCCCAAGCGCAAAAAATCAGCTCAAAAGGAGCAGCCGTCAACTAGTGCCTGTCAGCCTCAGAACGTTGACCAACTCAGCACACCAGTGACGTTACCGCTGCTATCATTTACTACACCTGTAGTTACGAGATCAGCAGCACAGAAAAATGTCACTGTTGAGCCCGTGGAGCTCATTTCCCCTTTGCCCAATTCTTCATCTGCGGTTTCTATTCCTATGAAACCGCAAATACTAATTACCCAACCGATAGTCCCTCAGGCAAGCTCGCCTTTGGGATTATCAGCACAACCTGCTCCCACTGGTCCCATATCTGTGGGACCTAAGCCTGTCACGGGAATTCCACCGAAGAGGCACATATTTGTCTCGAGGCTAGCCCCTGATCTCACATCTTCAGATGTTATGGCTTATATCCAAGCCAAATCTCAAGCCCAAGATTTAAAGGTGGAACAATTTAAGTTTTCATATGAAAGGGATATATCATCCTTTAAAATTAGTGTCTCTAACGATTTATTTAACCAAATATGCTCAGCTAACTTCTGGCCCGATCATATTGTGGTTAAAGAATTCGAAGCAAAGAAAAAAAGAATCGTCAACCGATTAGACTACCTTTGCCAAACCAAGCCACCACTTCCAAAATGCAACTTCAAAAAACTAATAAGATTTTTAACATTAACCTACCAAAACGTAAGGGGCCTGCGTAGCAAGCTACCTGCGTTATTCTTAAATAGCCTTTCGTTTGAATCCCATGTGCTTGTGTTCACTGAGACTTGGTTAAAACCTGAGATTTTATGCTCTGAAATTTTTCCAAGCAAGTTCACAACTTATAGGTTTGATCGTCATGATCGGCGGGGCGGCGGTGTTCTTATTGCGGTAAATTCTGATATCGCGTCAGAACATGTACACCCGGAGATTCAATATGATATTGAATTCATCTGTGTAAAATTACACCTTCCCGGCTTCCAGGTTTTTATAACCTGCTCGTACATCCCACCTTCGTCGGATATTCTTATCTACACTCAACATTTGCTTGCAATAAAGTATGTCTTCAATTTGTTATCTAACAAAGACCACCTCATAGTCCTTGGCGACTTTAACATACCTGAGTGTAGTTGGACACCAAGTGATGAGGCAAATTTCCTGATGCCCTCACAACAACACGATCTTATTGATGGCCTGCATGACATTTCTATGCTGCAGGTCAACCACCTACAAAATTCTCTAAATAGAACACTCGACTTATGCTTTGTCTCCGATCAGAGTATGGTAACTCTGACTAGAGTCCACCCACTTACCCAACCAGAAGATCCCTATCATCCAACGTTCGAGGTTGTTTTTGAAACTGGTTTGAACGTATTGGATAAAAAAGTTACGTCGTGTAAGAGAGCGCGTTGTTTTCGTAAAGCCGATTTTGATAAAATTAATTATTTAATTTCAAATTATGACTGGTCTAATTTTTACAAATGTAACAATATGGATATGGCTCTTAATTTATTTTATAAAACATTAAATAACTTTTTTTGACATTTGTGTGCCTTTTTCTTACCCGAGGCATTCGAGTAAACCCCCATGGTTTACTAAAGAACTATCCAGTCTTAAAAATCTAAAGTCTAGACTCTTTAAAAAATATACTAGATGTCATTCCTCGTCTATTTTTTCAAGATATCTTATTGCTCGGTCAAATTTTGTTGCTCTCAACGCTACATGCTATAAAAATTATTTGACTCGTTGCGGGATTCAGTTCCGGCAGAATCCCAGACAGTTCTATAATTTTGTTAACATGAAGCGTAAGTCATCTGCCTATCCATCTAAACTATCGTTTGAAGGTGCAAATGCAAATACTGACCAGGACATGGCTGATCTGTTTGCTAAGTTCTTTCAAACGACCTATTCAATTTCAACACGCGATGTAAATTCTTATCCTTTCACCATTCCCAGTTCAACTGGCATTTTCGCCCCACAATTAAACGAACGTTCGATTTTCAGGGATTTATGTTTGATAAAACCAGTTTTTTCACCTGGTCCTGACAGAATTCCTAGTTGCGTACTTCGATACTGTGCCGATCCTCTATCTAAGCTATTGCTCAAACTTTTCTCGCTGTCCCTGAAAACTTCCACCTTTCCTTCCATATGGAAGGAATCTTTCATTTTACCGCTTCACAAGAAGGGCAGCAAGTCTGATGCTTTAAACTATAGAGGTATCTCAAAATTGTCGGCTATTCCCAAACTCTTCGAGAATGTCATAACTCCTCACTTGCAGCATTTCTGTAGATCCGTCATTTCTCCTTGTCAGCACGGATTTTTAAAACGTCGTTCCTCCTCGACAAATTTACTTGAGCTTACATCCTTTATAATAAAGGGCTTTCAGAAAAACTTTCAAACTGACGTCATTTATACTGATTTCAGTAAAGCATTTGACTCAGTAAATCACTCCCTTCTTGCACATAAACTAAACATTATTGGTTTCTCACCAAATCTTTTAAGCTGGCTTATAAGTTATTTGGCCAACAGAACACAAAGAGTCCTCTTTAAAAATGCTCTTTCTGACCCTATTCAAGTTACTTCTGGTGTTCCTCAGGGAAGCCATTTAGGTCCCCTTCTTTTTACGCTTTTCATCAATGACCTTCCTTCGGCCATACATAATTCGCGTACTCTTATGTATGCAGATGATGTAAAGCTTTGTTTTCAATTTAAAGACGCCTCCTGTCATTCATCCCTTCAAGCCGACCTCAATAGTTTTAACAGTTGGTGTGGTGCAAACCTATTAAATCTGAACAGCTCAAAATGCAAGTTGATGACATTCTCTCGTGCCAGTCCTAAGTACGAAACTTACACTTTATGTGGTTGTCCTCTGGAAAGAATTACCTCTGTGGACGACCTTGGAGTACGCCTGGACGCTAAACTCAAGTTCTCTGAGCACATTTCTTCCATAGTCAATAAGGCTATCAGTGTACTCGGATTTATTAAGAGGTGGGCTAAGGAATTTAACGATCCTTACATAACTAAGACCCTTTATACCTCACTTGTGCGTCCTATTCTCGAGTATGGATCATGTGTTTGGTGTCCGCAGTTTTCAACCTACAAGGACCGCATTGAATCCGTTCAAAAGAACTTTTTAATTTTCGCATTGCGTGGACTTAATTGGGATTCAAACTTAAGACTACCTTCCTATACTAACAGACTTCTTCTACTAAATCTACCTTCCTTAGCCAATCGGCGTACTATGCTTGGTGTGGTTTTTATCAATAACCTTATTAAAGGTGACATTGATAGTGATGACTTGGTTAGCCGGTTACACTTCTCTGTCCCTTGCCGACTAACAAGAAATTATATTCCACTAACTCTTCCTAGTTGTAGGTCGAACTATGCCTTGCACGAACCGTTCAGGGTATTATGTTCGGACTACAACAAATACTACTTTATTATATCTAACAGCCAATCGACTAATAATCTTAAACTTTTACTACTTTCCCACCTGGCTAGAAGCTAGAAGTTAACGATCTCGCGACCTTCCTATTTGTTAACTGCGCTCCTCGGGCGTTACGAGTGCTTTAAAACATTAACACTCTTCTTTTGATCTGATTGGGTTTTCTGGGTTTCCCCAATCATTTGCAACAAATGTTGGATCAACTAAAATTATCTTTTTACTCCCAGATTAAATTAAATTAAATAAATTAAATAAATAATTTAATGATTAATTAATAATAACAAATTTTAAAAACAAAAACAAAAAAATATATATATTTTTTAATATAATACTTACCTTCAACTTAAATTATACTTATATTTTTAATTTAAATTTACACTTGTAATTTTATTATATTTTAGTCTTTGAGTCGACTGCTCTTAGTTGACGTTAAATAAATAAATAAACAAATAAATGTATTTACTCTACATATATGAAGGGTAGATACACTACAATTCAAGCAAACTTTGTCGTACTAAACAAACTTTCTTTATTCACAATTTCTCCGAAAAATATGACTTACTGTTAGGTTGAAATTATTAGAGTCAACTAATGCTCAAATTAACTACTCAACTCAAACAGTCAATATAAATGGATATCCATTCAAAATGTGTTACGACCACACCCAAACAGATAAGTCCAAGGCTACCAATGAGTGCCCTAAGTCATCTAACACAGAGGAAACCCCTCTACTTACCCCAAAAAAGGAGAAAAACTTCACTAGAATTAAGCGGAAACCTCACTTAAAACAAAATGAGTCCAAAGTTACATCAAGTCATCTAAGTTAGAAGATCGTAAGACTTGTAAAACTGAGGAAACCCCGCTTAATACCCCTCCCATCTAGAAATACTCTCTAACTAAGAGAATCCAATGTATTCAGATTGGAACATCTGAATACAGAAGAGGGGGAACAACTTTCGCATGTCTTGCTAGAGTACAATGATATTCAGTACAGAGAAGGTGTAAATTTGACCTTCACAAGTAAGATTAAACATTCTATTCTTCGCTTCCGTCACTCAAGACTCCTGGAAAATAAATGAAAAGTTTAAGCGAAGTTCATTTTGTAAGCTGTATTAACTAACATATTGGTATAACCTAACATTTTATATACTTAAGTGTATTACTTCATTTAAGTTATTCCTGTATTATTAACGAACGATGGGTTCGCTGTATTTAACAACGGGAATTTAAAAAAAAAAAAAAAAAAAATGTGTACAAATTGACTGTTCACGTCAAATATTCTAGTATTTAATTAGTTGTTAGTATTTATTTTTAAGTAATCGAAATCGAGGAACGACCATCTCTAGAAAAAAAGAGTGGTCATCTCTAAGTAAGCATTGTCATGGTCATTAAGAATATACAAGTGAAATAAAGCACACGGAGTTTTTGGAAAACAAGTGTCTTTTTATTAAAGAGACCTGCTTCAACCATACCACAGCGCCCTTCCCCATCATTTTGGTCCTTCGAGCCGGAGCTTTTATATATATTATAGTTGCATCGGCGCTATAACCCAGATAAGTATCAGGTCTATGGTGTGGATATTTGCGTGTTTGCCGGCTCCGTTTCGTTCTCCCGCAAGAAGGGCTCCTTTTCGTTAGAACCCGGCAACCACCGCTAAATATACACTACATATGAATGTACATACATCCACACACACATATCCATCCATTAAAACATATACACCCATATACACAATTTAAAAGTATTTTTCGTCGAATTAAATAAAGGCAAAGATACATACATATGAATGTACATACATCCACACACACACATATACATCCATTTACACATATACATCCATATACACAATTTAAAAGTATTTTTTTTTGTCGAATTAAATAAAAGCAAATATACATACATTTGAATGTACATACATCCACACACACACATATACATCCATTTACACATATACATCCATATACACAATTTAAAAGTATTTTTTTTGTCAAATTAAATAAAAGCAAATATACATACATTTGAATGTACATACATCCACACACACATATACATCCATTTACACATATACATCCATTTACACATATACGTCCATATACACAATTTAAAAGTATTTTTTTTTTGTCGAATTAAATAAAAGCAAATATACACTACATATGAATGTACATACATCCACACACCTATCCATCCATTTACACATATATATCCATATACACAATTTAAAAGTATTCAAATTAAATAAAAGCAAATATACATACATTTGAATGTACATACATCCACACACACATATACATCCATTTACACATATACATCCATTTACACATATACGTCCATATACACAATTTAAAAGTATTTTTTTTTTTTTGTCGAATTAAATAAAAGCAAATATACACTACATATGAATGTACATACATCCACACACCTATCCATCCATTTACACATATATATCCATATACACAATTTAAAAGTATTTTTTGTCGAATTAAATAAAGGCAAAGATACATACATATGAATGTACATACATCCACACACACATATACATCCATTTACACATATACATCCATTTACACACATACATCCATATACACAATTTAAAAGTATTTTTTTTGTCGAATTAAATAAAAGCAAATATACATACATTTGAATGTACATACATCCAAATTCATACATACATCCATTTACACAATTTAAAAGTTTTCTTTTTTTTTCCAAATAAATAAAGGCAAATATCCATACACAATAAATACAAGTTACATATCCAAGTTGTTCAGTTTTAAGTTGTCGCTTAGCTCCTAAGGGAGTTTTTATTAAGCCTATTGGGAAAAGCGATAAGACTCAAAGTTTGTCCGTCCCATCAGCGAAGGCCCTCACAAGAGTCAGGCCGAATAGTGAATCATCTGCATCTCCGTCGAGCAGATTGATTCAGCGATCCAGTCCATCAATTACCGTCAGTCGTCCGCCATCCAAAGCGCAAAGCGACTCCACGCTCTCGGTAAATTCCACCAAGTCCGTTGTCTCAGCATCGTCCGTCTTTACTCCAGTCACTACCAGATCCGTCACCAACATGGCCCAATCCAGAGCCAGTGCAGCCCTCATGAAATTCATTGCTGTCACCGATCGTGTCAGCCAATTTGAGGCGCGGTTTAACACGCCAAGCGGAAGCACTGGCGCTGTCCCCCCTTCTCGGCAGACGTGCAAAATTCGTCTTGATCAAGTACGGGCGCTGTGGGAAAAGGTTGAGCAGGAATACGAAACCTGCTCTTCTATCCTTACTGGAGAGGGGATAGAGGAGACAATGTCAGTCATGCAGTCCAAGTATGACTATTGTTACTCAGTCTACGAAAACTGTGCTGCTCAGCTGAGTGAGCAGATCGAGGCTACAGCTCCCAGAGCACAGCAGGCGGCTCCAACTGTCGTTTCTTCCGGGTGCCGATTGCCCCCTTGCGACACGGAGATTTTCAGTGGCGACTACTTGCGCTGGCCCACCTTCCGGGACTTTTTCACAGCCATTTATATAAATAATTCAAGGCTGACGGATGTTGAGAAACTGTTCCATCTCAACTCCAAAACGAGTGGCGAGGCTCACGATATCGTCTCCAAGTCCCCACTCACGAATGATGGCTTCGTTTCAGCTTGGTCAAATTTGACACAACGGTTTGAAAATAAACGTATACTTGTCAATAGCCAACTGAAAGTCCTTTTCGACCTTCCAAATATTCCTCATGAGTCGGGTGCAGCGATCAAGAACCTGCAGAGCACTGTCCAGAGTTGCTTAACTGCGCTGGAAATTTCCAAGGTCAAAACGGAGAATTGGGATTGCCTTTTGGTGTTTTTGTGCTCCTCCAAACTCCCAAAACTTACTCTATCCTTATGGGAGCAATCTCTTCACGGGAAAACAGACATCGTTTCCTGGGCGGAGCTGAACTCCTTCCTTCAAGAGAGGTATCGTTCTCTCGAAGCGATAGAGGATATGAAACCAAGTTCTACAGCACAGACCTTCCAGAAGTCCAAAAAGGACACGGTGCCTCCAAAAAGAATCCAATCCTTCGAGAACAAGGTGAATATCAAACCACAGTCCTGCAAACTATGTTCCAAGGAAAATCATCCGATCCGTCTATGTCCGCAATTTTTACAAATGTCCATCCAAGATCGCTGTACATACATCAAACAGCAAAAACTCCAACATCAGGTTGCTCAATGCACAAGTATCCATAATTGTTTCACTTGCAAAGGGCGTCACAACACTCTGCTTCACCGTGACGTCAATCCGCAAATTCCTGCGGCTTCTTCAAGTTCGGCAAATCCTGCCACTCCAGCAAATTCACATCAAAATATACAGTCCACTAGTTCCTCAAATGTTCAAAATTATTTCGCATCCAATTCGCAGAACGTTCTATTAGGAACCGCAGTAATAAATATCTGCCATCGTGGTACGTGCTTTAAGGCTCGTGCTTTGATCGATTCAGGATCTGAGGCGACCTTTATTTCCGAACGCATGTTCAACATTGTGAAATCATTTTTCCAAAATGTCCATGCACAAGTAGCCGGCCTAAATCAAGCCGTAGCTGCAAAGCCTGAGAAGTTATGTCACTTCGATATTGGCTCTCCATCGAAACCCCGCATCAAGATCGAAGCTTCAGCCTTCGTCTTGCCTCATCTGGCGGGCAATCTTCCATCGTATCCGATTCCGTCCAATTTCGTAAATCAACTTCCTGATTTACCTTTGGCTGATCCCTCTTTTTACCGAAGTTCGCAGATCGACGTGCTTATTGGCGCAGACATCCTTCCAGCTATTCTCTTAGGCGGCTCCAGATCCAATATTTGTGGATCACTTCTTGGTCAAGAGACCATTTTCGGATGGATCCTTTCAGGTCCTGTGAGGAGTCCATCCAATTCCAAAGTTATTTCGGCGTATACTACACGCATCTCGGTCAGCCAGAACCAAGAACTCGAAAACCTTTTAACAAGGTTTTGGGAGGTGGAAGATCTACCATCGAAGATGGTAAAGAAGTCAGACTCCGACTGCGAGTGCATTTTTGTTCGCACCACAACCAGGAATAGTGAGGGGGAGGTATGTCGTGACTCTCCCATTCAAGACTCCTGACAACATAAGTTTGGGACATTCCAGGTCCATAGCGCTGTCTCAATTTCTCCGGAGCGAGAATAGGTTTAAAAAAAACCCTGAACTGAAACTCCAATACGATTCCGTAGTACAGGAGTATTTGAACTTAGGCCACATGCGAGAGGTCCCTCCAAGTAATGATAGCGACAACTTTTACTTACCGCATCACGCAGTGTTGAAGCCTGACAGCACAACCACAAAGCTACGCGTTGTATTTAACGCCTCCAGTCCATCATCCAATGGACAGAGTCTTAACGACGTCCTGCATCCAGGACCAGTTCTCCAATCTGACCTCACGATTCAGATTATTAAGTGGCGTTTCTTCCGCTACGTATTCAATGCCGATATAACTAAAATGTATCGGCAAATTCTTGTTCATCCGCTCCACACTCGGTTCCAGCGGAACCTATTTCGTAACAGGGAGGAAAAGATCTGCGACTATGAGCTGCAAACAGTAACGTTTGGCATTAACTGTGCCCCTTTTCTAGCTATCAGGGTTTTGCAACTTCTTTCCGAAGATATTCGTTCGCAATATCCCATCGCGAGTCAGATCCTGAAGGGACATATGTATGTTGACGATGTCCTGGCTGGCGCACACACTATAAAGGAGGCCATTGGGGCAATACGTGAACTTCGGGAAGGTCTAGCTTCAGCAGGGTTTCCTCTGAGGAAGTGGGCCTCCAACCATAAAGAGGTCCTTAGTGACATTCCAAAGGATCACAGGCTCCACACTGACTTTCTCGACTTATAAGAAGCCAGCGTTGCCAAAACTCTTGGTGTCAGGTGGCAAGCCGACACTGATGAGTTTTTCTTCGTACCATACGAGCTAGACTCCAAGACTCCTTCCCTCTCTAAACGCGAGGTTCTATCGCAAATTGCCAAACTGTTTGATCCAGCAGAATGGCTCGCTCCGTATGTCGTGCGCGCTAAGATTTTCATGCAGGAGATCTGGCTTCAAGAGCTTGGCTGGGACCAGCCTCTACCTAATAGTCTCGAAAAGAAATGGCGCGAATTCCAAGAAGATCGTGATCTTCTCCGCGACATTCGTATCCCTAGATGGATACACTTCCATCCTAAGGGGCGTATTCAGTATCACGGATTCTGTGATGCTTCCCAGAGCGCATATGGAGCGGCAATATATATTCGTGTCGAACAAAACGACACTGTTTCCACTCATCTTCTCGCTGCAAAGACACGAGTTGCACCCATCAAGACAGTATCTTTACCACGTTTAGAGTTGTGCGGTGCCGTGCTGCTTGTGGATCTATGCGCGGCGCTCCTTCCTTCTCTTCCAGAAGGCTCCAATTTTTCATTCTGGACTGATTCTACCATTGTTTTGGCATGGCTACAAAAGCCTCCGTGTTCATGGACAACTTTCGTGGCAAATCGAGTAGCGAAAATTGCCCAGAGCTCAATTGAAGGGACGTGGCACCATGTCAGGTCCGAACAGAATCCTGCCGATCTAGCAAGCCGAGGGGTGTCGGCTCGGGACCTGCGGGATAGCCAGCTGTGGTGGCAAGGGCCCCAATGGCTGAGCAGCGCACGAGAGCTATGGCCACTCAGCGCTGATAGTATATCGGAAACGGACTTGGAGAAACGTCCAGTCAAAAATTGTTTCCTGGCCGTTCCGAACACGACTGATTTCTCCACACGTTTTTCCAGCTTCAATAGAGCAGTCTGAGTAACCGCGATTATCCAGCGTTTCATCAATCGGTGCAAGAAGTCCGATATAATTTTTCCGTCTGAATTCAGCGTAGACGAATTAGCCCAAGCACAAGAAAGGCTTATACAGTGCTCTCAAAGAGCAGGATTTGCGACAGAGTACCACTGCTTGTGCTCCAAGAAGGCGATCCCAAGGTCTAGCACGGTAGCTAATCTTAACCCATTCCTAGATCCAAAGGGAATTCTGAGAGCATGTGGGCGTGTGAGGGCATCCGAGTCCTTAAGTTACGATGAGAAGCATCCGATTCTCCTTCCGTATTCCAGTAACTTCACACGGCTCATAGCTCAATTCACTCACAAGATTACGCTGGCGGGAACCAGCTTATGACACGGCTCATCCGATCCAAGTTTTGGATACCAAAGTTAAAAAACTTGTTGAAATCCATAACGAGCTCCTGTCGGGTTTGCACAATCCACAAGAAAAAGCTCCAATCGCAACTCATGGGAGTCCTCCCCGCAGAGCGATCCACGTTCTCACGTCCGTTTACACACACTGGTGTTGATTATGCCGGGCCTTTTGAAATCAAAAATTATACGGGCAGAGCATGTTTGATTACAAAAGGGTATGTGTGTGTATTTGTGTGTTTCAGCACTAGAGCAATCCATCTAGAAGCTGCTTCTGATCTCACCACTGAGAAATTTCTGTCCGCCTTCGCGCGTTTTGTATCGAGGCGTGGCTGCCCCGCCCAGGTCTTTTCTGATAACGGAAAGACTTTTGTCGGAGCCTCCAACGTGCTGACACAAGATTTCTTGGAGGCAACAAGATCGACAGTTGTCAATTATTATAGTCACCAGCAGATAACGTGGCGGTTCAACCCCCCCGGAGCTCCACATATGGGAGGTCTCTGGGAAGCGGGGGTTAAGAGTTTCAAAACTCTTTTCTACAAGGCAACGTCCTCCTATAAGTACACTTTCGAGGAGCTTTCGACTCTCCTGTGTAAAATAGAAGCCTGTCTGAACTCCAGACCACTGTCTCCTTTATCCGAGGATCCGACTGACCTGTTGGCCCTTACTCCAGGCCATTTTCTCACGGGTGGTCCCCTCCTCGCAGCAACTGAGCCCGAAATCCAGTCTGATGCGGCGTCCATCATCAATCGATGGCAACGGCTTAAGGCTCAAAGCCAGCAGTTCTGCTTGCGATGGAAGCACGAATACCTTAGGAACTGCACAAACGTAACAAATGGCAGTATCCTGAAAGGAATATGCAGACCGATGATATGGTTGTCATAAAGGATGACAACCTTCCACCCAATGAGTGGCGCCTTGGCAGAGTGATCGGCGCTTACCCAGGCGCAGACGGCCTCGTCCATGTTGTCGACCTTCTCACTTGCAGAGGAACAGTCAGGAGACCAGTAGCGAAACTAGTGCTCCTTCCGACCCAGTTGTGACTCCTGATCTCCCCCCTTACGTGTTTGTCATGTGGCATCCCTCCAGCATCCAAAATAATGTCAAAATCCAATTTTATATCTTCCTTACAAGTAGATCACAAGATGACTCCACGGCCACGTAACATCATCAACAACTCCCATCCGGAAGTCGCGAGGGTATTCCGGTGCCGTATCTGCAGAGGAGTGCATGCACTGCGAAAATGCAATCGCTTCCTACAATTAAGCGCAGAGAAGCGGCTCCGAGCGGTACTGGCCAACCGGTACTGCCCAAACTGCCTGGCCCACCAACATTCCGGAAGGTCCTGTCGGTCAACCGATACGTGTCGTGAGTGCCAGGGAGAGCACCACACGCTCCTACACCTGGATGCTGCTGATGGACCTCGCCGACCAACACGAACTAGAGGTGAGAGGACCCCACGGCAACGGTCAACGGCTCGACAGCCAAGGGCCGCCACTCCTGCCGCTCCTGGGGTCACCCTCTCATCTCTCATCCAAATGAGGAGCGTGAGCATCCAACCAACAGCGACCGTCTTGGTGGACACTGGGACCAAGACCTTTACAGTGTTGGTAATGCTCGATCCATGCTCGCCGCTCAGCCGCATCAATGCCTCAATGGCAACGGCGTTGGGGCTAGCAGTAGCGCGTGTTGGCCGGGAATGGGCGTGCTCCGCGGTCATCCGTTCTCCGGTGGCTGAATCCACCAGGCTGGAAGTGGTCCTCAAGACGGAGAACCAGCTCCAACTCCGCACTCCGTCTAGGGAGTTACCAGAGGGATTAAAGGACTCCTTTGCCAGCATCACCCTGGCTAATGACCGTTTTTTCAAGCCCAACACCATCTCCTTGGTGCTCGGCGCGGACGTCTACGGGCGTATCATACTGCCCGGAACCATACCCGGGACCTCGAAGGCCCCACTAGCACAAAACACCATCTTCGGGTGGGTTCTCTCCGGCTCCAGCAGTTGCTAACCAACTAGGCGCCCCCTTCCGTCTCTGCAATATTGCAATTATATTGCAAGGGGGGCGGAATGTTCACGTCAAATATTCTAGTATTTAATTAGTTGTTAGTATTTATTTTTAAGTAATCGAAATCGAGGAACGACCATCTCTAGAAAAAAGAGTCTCTAAGTAAGCATTGTCATGGTCATTAAGAATATACAAGTGAAATAAAGCACACGGAGTTTTTGGAAAACAAGTGTCTTTTTATTAAAGAGACCTGCTTCAACCATACCACAGCGCCCTACCCCATCATTGACAACAAATTGTAATGTGTTTTATAACTCTAATATCACCATGTAAGTATTTTGCACTATATATTCATAGTGTTTTTATATTCATTTTTTTTACATTCGTAAAAAACCGGATTTGCTACACACGTGCTATATTGAATTCTACGGTATGTGTTGTTGTTAGTGCGGTGTTTTTTTAGTTTCGTTATTGCGAAGTATGTCTATAAATTTCATAAATTAAACGTGTATTACTTCATTTAAGTTATTTCTGTATTATTAAAGAACGAGGGGTTCGCTGTATTTTACAACGGGAATTAAGAAAAAAAAAAAAAAAATGTGTGTAAAAATTGACAACAAATTGTTATGTGTTTTATATCTCAAATATCACCATGTAAGTATTTTGCAACATATAAGGATAGTGTTTTACTTGCTGCTTTTAAATACGATAGTGCGATTGATTATAGTGCATATGGTTGTATTGGTGGAATGACGGTAAGATGTACACATTATGATGCAGCCATATTTCCAAATGAAAAATGCTGTGCTAACGGCAAAGTGAAATTGCCAAAATTTGAATCTCTACCCGATTTACTACGTTCGATGATTTTTGGAATGTCATCAACATCGACACATTTTTTACCTCATATTCAAGAATACAATGCATCATTTCAAATGACTTCTTTTGGTGCTACAAAAATTGTAAGAGACAATTTTATTTCGACGTTCAAGGTTATGAGTTCATGGGGAATATCTTATGAAAACTTCTTCGAGGTTTTCAAAAACTTAGACCCAAAATCGAATTACATAACTCACATATTACAGATTCAGGGTCAGATTTATCATCACGTTGGCTCATTATTACCATATCCTGATACCCAAATCGCGGAGTCCGACCAGTCCCACAGGAACGGACACACCAGGACAGGTATGTTGTATTTTATCGCTGGTCCAATCTTCTGTCCAGAAGCTTGCTGCACACACAACAAGACGTAAACAATCAGACATTTGCAGCTAGACATAGGCAGAGGCATAGGCAAGATCAAGCAGGGTACGAGATGCAAGCAAACGCCCGTCGTTCGGCGCCGATACCTAGCAAACACACAAGCAACGGCGCTTCTTTACGCAGCGCATGGGTAACAACATCCTGTCACGACAAATTTAGAGCAGAAGCAGCGAGAAGGGAGCAGAGCTATGCAAAGCAGCGAGACACGAGCAGAGCCAGGCAAGTTACAAGTCGCGGCCACGATCGGCCGAACATAGACCAGCAGTGCACCACAGGTAGCGACCGCTGGCAGCGCCGTACAAGCAGGGGGCTACTGGCAGCGCCGCGAGCTGCGAAACTAGGGCACAGCCCAGAACTTTGAGGCCAGCAAAACGAGCAGGACATGGCAGTTCTTAAAAAAAAATAAAAATAAATTGAAAAGGAAAATACCAAGAGCCTGCAGGATAATGTTTTTCGACCTCCTGGGCGTGTGCCTCCCGTCTTGGTCACACCCGGGCGTCCGTCTCCCGCAAAATTTGGGCATTTCGGCGTCACTGTTCCAGGCTTCCCACACCGATAGCAGAACACCTTCCTGGTGTTCGACTCGCAGTCGCGGAATAAGTGTCCAGTCTCGCCGCAATTCCAGCACACCATCTTATGTGGGGCTTTCAATGTGCGCAGCTCTTCCACAGTCTGGCCTGGTGTCTCTTCTTCATGGTCCTGTGGCAATGCCACCTCGTGAACGCGAGGCCTGAAAGTGGCGGAAGGCGTTGCCTGTTGGTAGTTTGTCCGCCCTCGACGCCTAAAGCTGCGCTACACTGCTGCTGCCTCGTCCCGAAGCTCATCCACGGTAAATATGTCCATAGCGTAGACATAACGTGCGACATTCTCCTTGAGACCCTTTTATATTACTTTTACCAGGTGTCTCTCCGCCATTGGCTTGTTGAGTCTCGACGCCAGTCTACTCATTTGGTGGACATATTTCTCGACGCTTTCCCCTGCCTGCTGTTTCCGTTACAGGAACTCGTGCATGCGGTCATGCTCCGTCTGGTGGATGCGGAAACGGTCCAGCAGCGCCTGACGCAGTTGCATCCAGCTGGTCACGGTCGAGTGGTGTACATGCACCCAGTACCACTCCCTCGCTCTCCCGGTAAGGAGTACATGGAATGTGCGCGGGATCTTCGAAACTGCCTCTGAAGGAACTCGAGCCTGAATATGAAATCCTCTACAGAGTTGTAGCGGTCCTCGGCGTCAAAGGACACGCCCCACCGCTCGACTCTGGTGTTCGGGTCGGGCTCACGACGTTGACATAATCCGTTTCCGCATGGTCATCCTTCGGCCCGTTATACGGTGATCCACGTCGTCTACCGCATCCCTTGGCCACGGTTCCGGAATGCTGTGTCTTTTTTCCGGCACTTCTGGACGGAAGCGCGGTGGCGGCTCGGCGCGCGAAGATCTGGGCATGCGCTGCCCTTTGGAATTGCTCCGCGGAGGATTTGCGCGTCTTCCGTGGGGCTACTAGGCGCGTCTATTTGCCGTTTTTGCTCGTTCGACACTCCGATTGATTCAGATGCGGCGTTCAGCGGACTAATTACAGCAATCAGTAGCTTCATCATAGCTAGTTGGCTCTGCCGCATCTCATCCTTCAGTGATTGCGCTACTTCGATCTCGTAAAACTTACGGTATGTATTCGCCGCTTATGCAACCGCTACGTTTACCGCCGACCTAATCACGCTGTCCAAATCTCTTTCTAGTGCGTCTGGCTGCTGCTCAACACCGTCTTTGCCGTCGACTGGATCGTCATCCATTTGGCTTCGGATTTTGTCGATCCTGCTGGGCGTCCATTGGAGTCCCTTATTTCCCATCGACATCTGCGGACCGACTGCACCCTCTCCATCGGTGGACCATGTTAAGTCCCACGCCTCTGGCACTGACCCCTTCGACCGAAAGTGGTGCCCACCAACATCTTTTTCCTCGTTTTTACTCATTTTTATTTTTATTTTATTTCGTTGCAGGGTAACGTACAACCAAAATTTACCTTTACTTTACTTTTACTATAATTTGTAATACTTGTGTGTGCGTGTGCCGAAGCAAAAATGTGTATGTGTGTATCTTAATATAAATAATTTGTAATTTCAATGTTTATATCTAAGAATTAATATAATTAATATAATCCTGAATAAATGTTAACACTAAAATTATAATTAGAAAATTTTGTAAATATTGTGAAAATAATAATAAATAACATGAAACGAAAAATGTAATTAAATAAATGCAAAGAAAATATTTGTGTATTAGGTAATATTTTTGTTTGGTTTTGCTTGTCCCAAAGTTTGCAGGGTTGTTTAATCGTGCTTGTACCACTGTGCATGCTAACTCTATAACGGGAAACGAGCGGGAGAGCTGAGTAGATGTAATAGAAGATAAGAAAAGATTTGACACTCTAAGTTTTGCAAGAACACCGATCGGACGTCAATTTGTCGCGGGCAGTCTGTTTGCTGTACATACACACATACATACATTTGTATAGAGTTTAATATTGAAAGAATAAAGTGAAGTATATAAATCAATTAAATTTGCGTCGGAACCTCTCTTACAATGACCTCAAACTAATATAGAGGACACAACTTTACATGGTGGCCCGTGGGGGGAACCTTAAGAAGCAGATTTAATTTTGAATTCACTTTATTCTGCAACTCTGCACGTATGTAAGTACATAAGCTACGCAAACTCCGTTAGACTGCCGCACAAGTTCGACTCGTCGGTTCAACAGTTAAACATAACGGTGCAGCACATAGGCAGTGCAAAGAAGGGAGAGACATAGACGCAAAACAGCATCACCGAATTCGCCGAATTCGTCCGCTCTCTTTGTCTTCTTTGCGGCTCATTTTTTTGTGTGAGAAACTGAAAAGTTTGAAAGTCACTGGACAGCATGGCTTCGACGTTGGAAGCGATGGTGAATTTGCAGTCTGACCGCTAGGGCGTCCTCAAGCTGATACTGCAGAATTATAAAAAGGATTCGCAAGCCAGGAAAACACGGGTTTATTTCAAGAAACGTCTGAATCAGGTGGAGGAATTGAGAATCGCATTTTTTGACACGCATGCGAAGATTATCAATTTGGATGAATACGAGGGATCTGCTTATTACGTGAAGAATATGCTATCCGACTTCGACGAACGCTACATGGACACTTATTGTATTCTCGCCGAGGATTATGAAAGGCTGGCTCCAGATGCCCCGAAGGAAGTCGCTGGCGCTGCAGACCCAGAACGCCGTATTACTATGCCCCAAATGTCGGTTCCAAGGTTCTCTGGTGTATGCGTCGACTGGCCTGGATACTTTGACGCATTCACTACCCTTATACACAACAATAACAATCTGAGCAACGTGCAAAGGCTGCATTTTCTCAAGGAGTCCCTGCCGCTGAATCGGGACAATGATATTCGCCAAATGCAGTGTACGGATGCAAACTACCAAGTAGCCTGGGGAATGATGGTTAAGAGATATAACAATCCAAGGTTAATTTTTTCGCATCATATGAATACAATATATGCTCTTCCTAGACTGCAGAAGGATTCGTCCGAGTCGATACGCTCAATGCTAAGCATTATTAACGTTTGCTTGGCTGCATTCCGCCGCGTCCAAGCCTTGGATGGGGAACGTCACCACTGGCTAACGCATTACATAGCTTCACGGCTACCCAAGGAAACTCATAACGCTTGGGAGCATCATCAAGGAAGCAACTCTACTGTACCTTCATATAAGGAACTGGAATCATTTTTAAACGATCGTCTGGTCATAATGGATGCGATAGAGAACCGTAACTCGTCGTTCGTCTCCATCCATGGCCAAGGCTTACCAGACTCGACCAAGCGTGTTCGAGTACATAACGCCCAGGATCAACAGAGGCGCCCGAGCTGTCTATGCCATCACTGTGGAGGAGAGCACATTTTGCGGCGCTGTTCAGCTTTTCTGGCTTTGGATGGTTACAAACGAAAAGATATAGTCTCGAAGGCAAAGCTATGCAGCAATTGCTTAAGCCGATCTCATACTTTATCTCGCTGCAACAGTAACAAAGGATGTCAAGTTTGTGGTCAACGTCATCACACCTTACTTCACTTCCCATCCTCCTCTCAGGCTCAATCGCCAAATCATCCTAGTTCATCAGCTCAGCCCGGAAATGCGACTCTGCAGCCAAATCATCCGGAGCAAAATTCAGGCGTGACATACAGCAGTTACTCAGCCATATCTTCTGGAGCTCAAAGGAGGAACATTCTCCTCGCTACCGCTCGGATCACAGTACGAAACCTGATCAACGGACTTCACGCAGTCATCAATGCACTCATCGATCAAGGATCAGAAGCAACAATTGTTTCTGAGCATGTGGTGCAGTCGCTTCACTTGAAGAGAGCCAGTACTCGTGCATCAATTGTTGGTGTAGGTCAAGGGAATGGTCATCGTTGCAGATATATGGTTGATTTTGAAGCTTTAAGTATTATTAATCCTAACTTTGTCCTAGATATATATGTCCTCAACTCCGTGACTTCCCATTTGCCTGCCATCAGCTTCTCGCCTCAGCATTGGAGTCATATCAAAGGAATCTCGTTGGCAGATTCGCATTTTAATCGGTCAAAACGGATTGACCTCATCTTGGGAGCTGACTTGTTGGCGCAAATCTTTTTACCAGAGACGAGAATCGGTTCTCCACACGAGCCAATAGCTCAAAACACCAAATTTGGATGGATTTTGTCAGGACAAGCACAGGCAGAAGGAGCCGGTACGCGCATACGGTGTCACCAAGCGTTTTTGGACACTGAATCGTTGCTCAAACGATTTTGTGACGTCGAAGCAGTTCCCGAGCGCACCACTATATCCGAGGAAGATCGCTGGTATGAAGCTTTCTTTCAAAAGACCCATATACGTCGGGCGGACGGCCGTTATGTGGTACGGCTGCCATTTAAAACTTATTTGGATCCAGATATGGTTTTAGGAAGATCGCACCAGATGGCTCTGAACCGATTCCTACATCTGGAAAGACGTCTTTCTAATGCTCCGGAACGATGGCAGCAATATAAGGAGGAAATAGAAGAGTATTTTACACTTCAGCAAATCGCACCTGCAGTGGGCAGTGAAAATGGTTCAATGCTGCGTGGAAATCCCACTCCAAGCAAAATTGCTTCTTGCGTATTGCCACACCATGCTGTCTTTAAGGAGGAGCTGCATACAACCAAACAGCGGATTGTTTTCGATGCCTCAGCGAAGACTAGTAATGGGAGATCGCTGAATGACATTTTATGGACTGGACCCACTCTGCAAAATGATATGTCCTCAGTCATCATGAATTGGCGGAAATACCGCTACGTTTTCGCGGCGGATATACAAAAGATGTATCGTTGCATAGATGTCCATTCAGATGACGCGCAATATCAGCGGATTTTATGGCGGGCGGCGGATGGAAGCATCAACACTTATGCATTGTCAACGCTCACATTTGGGACAGCTTCCGCACCGTTCACAGCTATCAGGGTTATCCGCCAGTTGGCAGAGGACGAACGGCAGCACTATCCGAAGGCAGAGGAGGTCCTTAAGACTGAAATATATGTGGATGATATACTTTCTGGAGGACATAGTATCGAAGATGCAGAAGAGAAGAGGAAACAAGTCACTGAAATAATAAAATCCGCGCGCATGGAATTACGCAAGTGGTCTAGCAACGATCTTAGGCTATTGTGTTCGATTCCATTACAACATCGCTGTTCTCAAACCGATCTTAACTGGGATGATGGAGATCCAGTTAAGACTCTGGGCATGTATTGGCTGCCGAAAAAGGACAGTTTTAGATAAAAGGTCAACTTTGACCTACCAAAACGTTCTTCTAAGAGGATCATATTGTCCTGCATTGCCAAATTGTTTGACCCATTGGGTCTTATTGCCCCTGTTATCATCGCTGGAAAGCTGATCCTGAAGGAGGTGACTTCGGCCAAGGTAACGATTGCAGGCGGCGCCCAAGTATCATTAGATTGGGACGACGATGTCCCAGAAACGCTCGCCGAGCGTTGGCGTACTTTCCGACATGGTTTGCGGAGGATTGGTGAAATCAGCATCGAGCGGTGGATTCGGTACGCAACGGACTCTGTCTCATCGCTGCAGCTACACGCCTTTTGCGACGGATCCTCCTCATCCTACGCAGCTTCAGTATACCTGAGAATGGAGCATACAGACGGCTCATGCTACTCATCCCTGCTCATAGCCAAGTCAAGGGTTACACCATCGAAGCCACTGACGATTCCCCGAACGGAATTAAGCGGAGCGGTGCTTGCTATTAAACTTGTGAAGTGGATCACAGCCTCGAATCGCTTGAGCTCTCTTCCTGTGGAAGTTTTCTATTGGACAGACGCTACCATTGTTCTTCATTGGCTGAACGGCGACGTGAACCGATGGAAGACGTTTGTCGCTAATCGGGTAGCCTTCATCTCCGATCACTCCACCTCAACGCAGTGGAACCATGTTGGCACTACGGAGAATCCAGCGGATTGCGCAACAAAAGGGCTTTCTCCGGAGGAGCTGAAGGACTTCCAGCTATGGTGGAAAGGACCATCTTGGTTGATACGCGACGGGCTTGCTGGCCACAAATAGATGTCGGCCCAGTCTCTCTGGAGGATCCCGCCTTGGAAAGGAAATTGGACAAGGTTCATGCTCACCATGCGGCTCCCGTTCCCGATTTTATTGAACGATTTTCAACATACACCCAGACCGTACGCGTCATTGCTTACGTTTTACGTTTCATGAACAACGCATGCGTTACTAAGCCAAGGATGTCGGGACCATTATCTATTCAAGAGCTTGACTGCGCGTTAAAAGCGGTGGTGCGAATCGTTCAGAGGCAGTCGTTTTCAGAAGACATAGTAGCAGTGAGACGTTCAAAACCGCTGTCATCCCGGAGCAGGCTTGTAAGCTTAGCGCTATTCTTATCGGAGGACATTCTAAGAGTAAGAGGGCAATTACGGAACTCTAACTTGTCTCACGAGCGTCGACACCCGATCATCTTACCCAGTAATCATCACTTCACGGATTTGGTTATTAGGCATTCACATAACCAAACACTGCATGGAGGTGCCCAACTAACTTTGGCACACGCACGGCAACACTTCTGGATAGTCACAGGAAGACAGGCTGTGCGTCGGGTGCTGAGGAAATGCGTTTGTTGCTTTCGAGTGAAACCAACCGGTATGACGCAACTCATGGGAGACTTACCGCTGCACCGAGTCAACCCACCAAATCGACCATTCATCGCCACTCGAGTGGACTACACCGGGGCCATAGAGCTCAAGGCTGCACGTCTTCGGGGAACAAGCTTTTACAAAGGCTACATCGCGATTTTTATCTGTCTGGCTACGAAGGCGGTGCACTTGGAGGCAGTCACTGGTCTCACCACAGAACACTTCTTGCTCGCCCTAGACCGCTTCAGTGGACGGCGTGGCACAGTGCAACACCTTTACAGCGACAATGGCACTAATTTCGTCGGAGCAGACAACGTGCTTAAGACCCTATACAAGGACTTCGATCAATTGATCGCTCAAATACTGGCATCGCAGAGAACAACGTGGCATTTTAATCCCCCTCATTCGCCGAATTTCGGAGGGCTATGGGAAGCCAACGTGAAATGCGTAAAGCACCATTTGAAGCGCGTTGTTGCTGATCGTCGACTAACATACGAAGAGTTATCTACAGTCCTTATCAGTATTGAGTCCTGTCTCAATTCCCGACCGCTTTGTCCGCTCACAGCTGATGTTGACGACTTAGAAGCATTGACTCCAGCACACTTCTTAATCGGAGATTCGATGTTCGCACCGCCAGAGTACCGTCCTCAAGCCCAGTCATTTAAGGAACAATTTCTGCTTCATCAGACAATGCTGCAACATTTTTGGAAGGCTTGGAGTCGCGACTGGCTTGCTCATCTTCAGCAGCGCCCAAAATGGAATAAGGAAAGCGATAACATCAAGCTGAATGAGCTCGTACTCGTTAAGGACGATCGTTACCCGCCGTCACAATGGCTTCTTGGTCGAGTTATCGACTTGCATCCAGGACAGGATTCGTTAGTCCGCGTTGTAACGCTTAGAACTAAAACAGGCCAGTTGAAGCGATCAGTTTCGAAACTCTGTAAACTTCTCATTCAAGACTAGCCTTTTATGACAAATCACGACAGACCTTTTGATCGGAACAAGAGAGGACATTCTCATGCTAGTTCTAGCATTGGCGGGCGGCATGTTTGGTTTTGCTTGTCCCAAAGTTTTGCAGGGTTGTTTAATCGTGATTGTACCACTGTGCATGCTTACTCTATAACGGGAAACGAGCGGGAGAGCTTTCGAGTAGATGTAATAGAAGATAGGAAAAGATTTGACACTCTAAGTTTTGCAAGAACACCGATCGGACGTCAATTTGTCGCGGGCAGTCTGTTTGCTGTACATACACACATACATACATTTGTATAGAGTTTAATATTGAAAGAATAAAGTGAAGTATATAAATAAATTATCTTTGCGTCGGAACCTCTCTTACAATGACCTCAAACTAATATAGAGGACAGGCAGATCAAAATAAGGGAGATAGAACGACTTGTCGCCGGTGGACTCTATAACGACTTTTGCGCTTATGGGCCTTGCTCTGTTGGACAAAACAAAACACACTACCTTAAAAAGTGTCAAAGGCGTACCTCTACCGAAGAAGGAAGACCCCCTGGACACCGAATTGGAGATCCGTATAACTGGCGCCCAAATTTACCAAGAACCACAGTCTAGTTGACAGGGTTGTTAAGCCACAAAAAATGTAAGTTTGACAAGTTGTTTCTACGGCATCCCATCAAGTGTCCCTAGCAAAACCAAAAAAAAAACAAGTGGGTAAGGCTACAGTCGGGCGCCCGACAGTAAGATACCCTTCTCCCAATTTTAAAATCCGTTACAAACGTGTAACCACACTCATAATTTCAAACAGAGAATTCTGCACAAATTCATCTACTACATATAGCTTACTCGCTCGCACTCACACAGCGACGCCCGTAAAGAGTAAAGCGACACGACGCAACGTTGACGTCGGCGTCAACTGCTCAAAGCAGCGCGTCGGCTGCTGCTCGTACCGAACATTTGTACTGAAAACGTTGACTTGAATAACTTCTGTGTTATTGGTCCGATTGGATTGTAATTTGGAGGATATATTCATATTGCATTTAGCTTTATACAAACCGAAGCAGAACGTTATGCGTTTAATACTTTGCTTAATAATCGCAAATAACCGATTTGCGGGGGCGGTGGGCGTGGCATCAAAAAACTGAGATAAACTTTATCTGCCTATGATTTACAGGAACCTTCATGCCAAATTTGGTATCTCTAGCTTTTTTAATAGCTGAGATCTGTTGTCTCATACAGACGGACAGACGGACAGACGGACAGACGGACAGACAGACGGACATGTCTCAATCGACTCGGCTAGTGATCCTGAGCAAGAATATATATACTTTATGGGGTCTGCCACGCCTCCTTATGCCTGTTACATACATTTTGCACAAAGTTAGTATACCCTTTTTTGACCATTTTCAATGGTCGAAGGGTATAAAAAAACAAGTGAAAAAACAAAATTAATTGTTGGCCACGTAAAGGTTGTAAAATTCGGGTTGACCAATTTTTCGTTGCATACTTTCGGCACATGCAATTTTATTGCATACCCCTTTTGGGAAATAAATATTGCATACTTTTTGTTGGTTATTTCCGATAATGAAACACACGCGCAATGTTGAATTGTGAACGTTTAATGAAGAACTGATTTCAGTAAGTGTACATAAGCATGTGTAGTAGAAGTAAGTAGAAGAGATACAATGTTGCCAGATAGTTGGTATGAAGCTTACAAACAAAAGATACTCGATATTCATCATAATCGATATTCAACACTTCCCCTTAAGCTACATACATTTGATTTAATTTAATCCAATTTAATTAATTCATAATGCTTTTGCTTTCCTAAGCCTATTGTAAAGATATCAGCAACATTTTCATTAGTTGATACATATTTTAATTCAATTTCATTACTTTCGACTTTCTCTCTTACGAAATGATACTTAATATCTATGTGTTTAGTGCGCTTGTGATGTACAGAGTTGTTAGCGATATGCTGCGCACTAATGTTGTCACCTAATAAGACAATTTTATCCTGATCCAAACAGCCAATTTCTTTTAGCAGTCTGCGAAGATAAACGGCTTCTTTGGCAGCATTCGACAAAGCGATATACTCAGCTTCAGTACTGCTTTGGGCAACTACGCTTTTACTGAGTCTCCGGTTTTGTGATGCTCAGATCCATGGTTCCAGATAAATATCGTAAAATATCCTTGGCTGCAGTTTGGTGCTCGACGAGAGGATTCGTGTTCCGTTGAGATAACTTGCAAACGGCGTGCAATATATCAGGTCGGCTCAATACTGCTAAATACATAAGGGAACCTATTAGCGATTGATATTCTGTCGTATTTACCTTGGCGCAATCGTCATCTTGGCAGGAAACTTGAAATCCAGGCTCAAGTGGGGTGGACGCAGATCGGCAGTTCTGCATCCCATAAGTGGCTAATAAAGATTATATGTACTTCGTTTGCGACATGGTTACAGGTCCTCGTTCACCATTTCGCTTAACTTCCATACCAAGGAAGTATTTTACGGGGCCGCTGTCATGTGTCTCGAACTTGTCAGCAATCTTTCTTTTGATTATATCAATGTCTCTCTCGGTAGGACAAATGATAAGTGAGTCATCTACGTAAACTGCAATGTACTTTTGCTCTGTAAGATGTACGTAAAGACACGTCTCGCTTTTACTTCTTTTGAAATCTAAACTTATCAAAACCTCATCCAGTGTATTATTCCAGGATCGTCCAGATTGTTTTAGGCCATAGATTGCCTTTTGCAGCTTCAATACTTTCGTTGGGTGATTCTCGTCAACAAAGTTCTCCGGCTGCTTCATGTAAACCGTTTCTTCCAAAGTACTGTTTAAGTATGCATTGGAGATGTCCACTTGGTGCATGCACAGCTCCTTCTCTGCGGCGATAGCAAATAGCATTTGAATTGTTTCGTAACGTATTACTGGAGGGAATGTTTCCCAGTAATTGACACCAAACTGCTGCCCGCATCCTTTGGCAACTAGTCTTGACTTGAATCGCTCGATTTCGCCATCTTTGTTTCGTTTTATACGAAACACCTATTTTGATGCAATGGCCTTTTGTTTAGGAGGTAGGTCCACCATTTCCCATGTCTCGTTCTTTCTTAAGGCATCCATTTCCATTTGCATCGAATCTTGCCAGTTATGAACATACTGACTGCTCAACGCTTCTGCAACTGATTTCGGTGTTTCAATGTCATCCGAACTATCCAGGTAACTTAGTATATTGTACTGCTTTCGGGGCCTGCCGCGTTGGCCTGTCCGTAGAATTCTTGGTCTTCCTGGTCCATAACGTGCAGCATTTTCCGCCTATTCCAATGGCTCTTCTGCGTCGTTGGCGCTGACAAACTCTTCCCCTTCTTCGTCTGAGTCACTGCGCTCCGTGTCCTGTATCTCTTGATTTACCGGCTCCGGCTGTAAGACTTCGACAGGTGGCTCGAGACGAATAATGTTTGTCGCAAAATCAATTCTTGTGTTCTGTGCAGCTGACTTAAACTCACCCTCTAAGAATTTTACGTCACGACGTACCACTACTGACCGTTTCTCGGGATCGTAGAGACGATACGCTTTTGTCTCAAATGAATATCCAACGAACACATACTCGCTTCCTTTTGCCTGAAACTTCCCTTTCTTTAGTTTTTCCAGTGCAAAAACGCGTGATCCAAAGGTGCGAAGATGCTTTACAGATAGCCTTCGGCCTTTCCATAACTCAAAGGGAGCCCCTCCGTTGAGAACTTTAGTTGGACATCTATTACGCAAATAAGTTGCGGTTTGCACAGCTTCAGCCCACAGAAATTCCGGTAAATTTACGTGAATTAGGAGACTTTTTGCCATTTCTATTAACGTGCGATTTGCTCGCTCAGCAATACCATTTTGCTGCGGCGTGTAAGAAACCGTCAATTGTCTTTGAATTCCGCACTTATCCAAAAATTCGTCAAATTGTTTGTTTTTATATTCGGTGCCGTTGTCACTACGCAATACCTTTATTTTCTTATTTGTTTGACATTCAACATAATTTTTGAATTGCTTGAATTTTTCAAACACTTCATTCTTCGTGCGCATAAAGTAAACAAAGTTTTTTCTTGTGTAATCATCGATAAAGCTAACCACATATCGATTTCCAGCGATCGCATTGACATTAATAGGCCCGCAAACGTCGCTATGAACTAGTTCAAGATCACTTTTTGTTATTCGTTCCGCCTTTTGTGGGAATGGCAACCCACATATTTTTGCCTTATTGCAAGTGTCACAATTTGTTTTAATATTAACGTTTTTAATATTCAATCAATGCACAAGCTTTTTCTCACTTAAGTCTTTCAAATTTTTGAAATTTAAATGGCCAAACCGATTATGCAATATTGATACCCATGATGAATCTTGAGAGATTTGCAATTCATTGTGTTCAAATTTAGTTTCGTATACATATAAATTGTTTTCTTGCTTTGCGCGTAACACAATTTCACCACTTCTGTTGCATATTACTGCTCCGTTATTTTCAAATTTCGTATGGTGACCGTATTTTGCTGCTTTGCTTATCGATACAAAGTTCATGTTTAACGATGGGAAATACAGAACGTCTTTCAATGTTATTTGCCGTTTTCAGTATGCAAAATCACAGCTCCTACACCAGGCGACTCAACAGATTTATCTGCTGCTAACATGATCGTGGTATTATTTTCACTTATATTTGAAAATTTAGTTTTGTCACAACACATATGTGAAGTAGCGCCACTGTCAAGGCACCACATATTTTTTCTGTCTTTGACAACACTGCTATGCATTAAACAATTCGATTGTTCGTTCTCCTTTTCTTTTTTCTCTTCTTTAATTTTGTTTCTGCATTCACTCGCGCGATGGCCCGTTTTTTGGCAATTGTAGCATTTTCCTGTAAACTTATCTTTGTCTTTTTAGCGATTGTCCTTCTGCTTACTGTTGCTCTGCTTTGTGTGTGTGTACACAGCTTCTGCTTCTTCTAGTTTCTCTTCTTTTCTGGCGCCTTCTTCGAGGAATTGGATTTTTACCGTTTCAAAAGGCGGCATCTCGTCGCGTGTTTCTATTGCGACTATAAAATTTTCCCAAGAATCAGGCAAACTAGACAAAAACATTATTACCTTCAATTCGTCTTCCAAAGTTATTGCAAGCTCTGCCAATTTATCGGTTATGTTTACAAACGAATTAACATACTGAGACGCATGCTTTCTTCCATGCTTCTGCCGATGTTGTGCACGACTTTATGTGCATCAACTGCGTGGGCTTAACATTCAAAATTAAACTAGCTAAAGCTTTTTGATCAATTATTTCCCATCGCGCCGCCTGCGATGCTTCCTCGGGTTTGATTTGTTTTTCGCACACAACATTCCACAAATCCGATGTAATTAATAAGCTTCGCATAGACAAACTCCACATGACATAATTCCCGTCATCGAGTTTTTCTATTTGGATTGACATACTCATTGCGAATTCTTCTCTGACGTTTTCTAGTCTTTTTCACAATTCACGAGGGATCTGGGCCCATAACCTTTGTTGGTTATTTCAGATAATGAAACACACGCGCAATTTTGAATTGTGAACGTTTAATGAAGAACTGATTTCAGTAAGTGTACATAAGAATGTGTAGTCAAAGTAGCAGAGATTACAATGTTGCCAGATAGTTGGTATGAAGCTTACAAACAAAAGATACTCGATATTCATCATAATCGATATTCAACACTTTTTATTGCCTAGCTTATAAAACAAACATTGCATACCTTTTATTGCCTAGCTTATAAAATAAATATTGCACATATTTTCACATTTGTTTAGTTTATTTACAGGGACAGCTACTTTCCGTGGGACAACAACACACAACATCGGTCATTGGTGACTGCCAAGTCACCGCGCACCCACCCAACCATGTGATGGTCCTGCTCAGAAGTCTCGGAGCATCAAGCACCAAATCGCAGAGTCCGTCCTGGCCTTCTAAGTCCGCCCCATCCCCCCCAAAAAGTTAATTTTGCACATCATTATAAATTTAAACATTTATTTAACACTAATAAACCTCACTTTCATGACTAACCCCCACGTGGGAAACTGAACGCTAACACTGAAAACTTATGTTCTACTAACAAATTCTTGATTATAACTAAAGGGACATTTTCATTTTATATTAGGTGGCCACTTCGCCTATAATTGGGACTGCTAGCGGCAGATGGTTATGTGGCTAGCGCAGGCGAAGATTTAGTCCAGTTGTTGGCGCTGCAGTTGTCGGCTGTCTGCTAGCGCTGCTGAAGTCGCAGCAGATTCAGGTGCTAAACTGCCGAGGCGCTAACGCGCCGTTATGGCAGCAGTTTGGCGGCAGATTCTCGGTATTGATTACGACGGTACGGCTGACACGTTTCCTGAACAGCTGAATTTTGCCCTTTCCCCTATGCGAGAAGTAACTAGGAATACCAATATTATGGTATAACTCTTCACCTCGAAGCCGCTTAAACAATGGGCAAAATCCTGGCCGTCCATCACAATACCACACGACACACCTGGACACTCTACACTTTGCTCGGACTGGTAGCGTCCCTAGCAGTCATCTTATGGTTGCATCGACGAAAGAAACACATCGTCCATGTCCACGAAGATTATCGGCTGCCGATCTGCCACCCATACCTTCGTTATGGCCGTCGCTTCGAACTGGGGAGGGAGGAGTTACCACCCCACTCCCTAAACCCCCATGCCTCTAACAAATTGTCGGAACCCGAACCGGGAAGACAGCAACTGGAGCACCGCATCCGGCCGAATGCTGACCAAGCATACAAAGTTCCGCAACAATATTGTCAGCCCGAGACCCGGCTGACCAAATGCTATATATGTATGTCGTAGAATGGGTCAATATTGCCCATTGTACATGCAAGTGCAGTTGTAAGAGTGTCCATACAAATTTTGCAATGCACAGCAACACAGTTGCTGAATAAGGTTTGTTCGTTAGGCACTGACTAAATAGGAAGAGCGGGATGGCGATATCCGTGAGATATGTATGGAGAATTTCTGTCAATAAATTTTACTCTGGTTTTGTAGTTCAAACGATCCAGTCGAGTTCATTGTTTCCCGTTGCCAATAAATTTAATTTGTGCCTAAATATGTATATAGTGACGTATCCATTCCACACCCTCACTTGAAACTCCCCAATTCCACATAATATAATCATAAACAACGCGTACTAGTGTAAAACTCGCAAACACACATTCATGGGTAAGTACAAAATGTAATCAAAGAACTTTGGTTCCTACAGATCATAAAACCAAAAACACGAACAATAACAAATAATTGCTTTGAACCCGATCACCCAAATAATTATCCCAAAATCGATCACTTGGCTAGCCCAATGATTACAGCGAGCCAACTGAAACAATAAAGCTTCATCACCCGGGTCTCCGCCCAATGTTTACAGCGAGCCAACTGAAATAATAAAACTTTATCGCCCGAGTTTGCGCTCAGCACTTGCCTCAGGATTCTTCAATTACCCCTATTTATCGGGAACCTCTCCCTCTCTCAATGAGAGAACATTAAAATTAAATTAGCTAAACTCTCTTAAAGAGTTTATTCTCTTAACACCCACTCTGCCTATATAAACCCAGGCACGCGTCTAAGATGTAGTTCAGTAAACTTTCAGTTTAGTTCTGTTCAGTTCAGCTTATATCTGTTCAGTTCAGCTCAGCCCCGAGCACCGAGTACGTTATCAACTGCGATAGCCCGCTAAAGTCTGTTTCAACTTCGAAATACATTATCTAATCCTAGTGATAATCTAAAGGCTCTAGTTCTTCCTTTGGAAGTAAATAAAAAAGTGTTTCAGTAATAAACCTAAAAACAACTGTGTTTTTAATTTTTTTACTAAGCCCTCGGTCTGAATTTGTTAATGGCGCAGCCGGTAGGATAAAAAGAAAAAGTTGTGCGACTCGTTTACCGATATCAATCTAGTGATAAAAGATCCTTGTATGACTAAGCGTATATTTTTGTGATTGAACCACGCGAATCGGCGCTAAGGTAAAAGTGCATCGTAATACAATAAACTCTATTTATCCGCCAAAGAACTTTACGTATAAACGGTTATTGACAATCTACTGCATACAAAGAACCATGAAAGTGTAAAAACAACCAACCATAAAAGTGTAAAAACAACCAACAAAAAAAAAAAAACTTTGCTAAAATAAAACAACAAAATAATGGCAACCGAACAAATCCAACTGTTGTTGGAGCCCCACCTGAATCAAGCCTTAGGTCAAATTAGACAAATTCCTATATTCAGCGGAAACATTCAAGAGCTCAGTGCCTTTATCAAAAGGATCGAGTTCGTACTTCAATTATACCCAACAACTGACACCAGACAGAAACATGTGTTCTTCAGTGCAATTGAGATGCAACTCGCAGGAGATGCCCAACGCGTATCCCACCTATCCGGAGCCAGAAACTGGCCAGACCTGATGAATATCCTCATCAATGAGTACAAAAACCCAGACACCATGTGAGGAGCTGCTTCGACGTCTCTACAACACGCCCTTCCCTGGAAATATCCGTAAGTTCGTCGAAGATCTAGAAATTAAGTCATTTACCATATTAATCAAACTCATTTTAGAGAACGATATTACAACACTATAGTTTACACGAAAGCGTTAATCACTACAATTAAAAAAAATGTAATCAGGAGAAAGTTACCTGATAGGCTATTTATGACTCTTGCTAGATCCGATATATCAGTATCCAAACTCAAACAAGTAGCGCAAAACGAAGTAACTTATATCGACCGAACAAAACCCCAAAATAATTTAACTCTAACCCTACCCAAAACTCAAAGAGTAAAGGAAAAAATCAAAATTTCGTGAGCAATGCAATGCATGACACAAATAAATCACTCGTTCATCTATCAATATTATGAAACAAAATTTTTTTAAATTCCCAACCAAACCTTCTAAAGTAAAAGCCCACATTATAAATTTCACTATAGTATTAAACCAAAGCGTTTCATTGCATGCAAGCAAACTATGTCCTACTCACAATTTCTCCGAAAAATATGACTAACTGTTAGGTAGAAATTATTTGGAGTCAACTAATGCTCAAATTAACTACTCAACTCAAATAGTCAATATAAATGTATATCCATTCAAAATGTGTTACGACCACACCCAAACAGATGAGTCCAAGGCTACCAATGTGTGCCCTAAGTCATCTTACACAGAGGAAACCCCTCTAGTTACCCCAAAAAAGAAGAAAACCTTCATAAAAATTAAGCGGAGACCCCACTTAAAACAAAATGAGTCCAAAGTTACCCCAAGTCATCTAAGTTAGAAGATCACAAGACTTCTAAAACTGAGGAAACCCCCGGTTAATACCCCTCCCAAAGAAGAGGCTGGGAGAACTTTAAAGATGTTAATTGACAACGGCGCGGCCCGTAAAGGAGCTAAAAAATGTAATGCCGGTCGCCAGTCCGTTCTCGGTGAGCTCAATACATGGCTCCACCGAAATCAAGCAAAAGTGCTTTATGAAGGTTTTCAAGCACATCTACCAATTTTTAGGCCATGGATTTAAAAAAAATACATGGTCTATTAGGTTTGTCGGAATGTGCGTAACAGGCAGAAGGAGATATCTGCGACCCCATAAAGTATATATATTCTTACTCAGGATCACCAGCCGAATCGATCTAGCCATGTCTGTCTGTCCGTCTGTCTGTCTGTCCGTCTGTATGAGAGTCTGATTCTCAGCTATTAAGAAAACTAGAGACTCCAAATTTTGCAAGAAGATTCCTGTATATCCTAGGCAGTAAACGTCGTTTTAAAATTTCGGGTACCACGCCCACGTAAAGCTGAATACAATATGAACATATCCTCTAAATTACAATCCGATCGAACAAGTATCACAGAAGTTATTCAAGTTAACGTTTTCAGTACAAATGTTAGGTACGAGCAGCAGCCTGCGCGCTGCTTTGAGCAGTAGACATCGACGTTGCGTCGTGTTACTTTACTGTTTACGCGCGTGTATGTGTATGTGTGTGAGCGAGTAGGCCATATGTATTTAAATAAGTTTGGAAGAATTCTCCGTCAGAAGTGTGTTTACATGTTTGGTACGGATGTTAAAGGGTATCTGTCTGTCAAGCGCGCCCGTCTGTAGCCTTGCGCAGTTATTTTTGTTTCATCATATTTAAATTTATATAAATTTAAATTTATATATATGTATTTTATGGTATATAAACGTAAACTGAAAATCCATGGCCTCTTACAGTCACCGCGTGACTTTAGCATATCCGACTAGTCCCTATTGAATTCGCTCAACTCGTTCGACGCTATTATAGGCTTAGACCTGTTAACACAGGCTGGAGTCAAGTTGAACCTAGCTGAGGACTGTCTGGAGTATCAGGGCGTTTGCGAAAAGCTTCATAATTTCAGCTGCCCTAGTGTAAACTTCACTGACGTTAATGATTGTGGTGCCTGCCTCCGTTAAAATGGAGTTCAAGGACACAATCTTGAGAAAGAAAAAGGCTTTCTCTGCTTCACACGAAGCTCTCCCCTTCAACACCGCGGTCACTGCCACAATTCGTACAGTAGACAACGAACCGGTGTACTCGAGAGCTTACCCAAACCCCATGGGTGTTTCTGACTTCGTAAACAATGATGCCAATTTGAGAGTAAGCCAGGAAAAGACTAGGTTCATTATAGAAAGTGTAAAATACCTCGACTTTATAGTAAGCAAGGACGGAACTAAATCCGATCCGGAAAAGGTGAAGGCCATTCAAGAATACCCTGAACCAGATAGCGTCTACAAAGTTAGATCTTTCCTTGGCTTAGCCAGCTACTACAGAGTCTTTATCAATGACTTTGCCGCTATAGCCCGTCCGATTACAGGTATCCTGTAAGGGGAAAATGGTTCGGTGAGTAGACACATGTCAACGGTACGCATTTCAAAGGCTGCGTAACATTCTAGCATACGAGGATGTTATACTCAAATACCCCGGTTTCAAGAAGCCCTTTGACCTCACCACAGATGCGTCGGCAAGTGGCATCGGTGCAGTCCTGTATCAAGAAGGCAGGCCGATCGCCATGATTTCTTGTACCCTTAAACCACCCGAGCAAAACTATGCCACAAACGAAAGGGAATTGCTGGCTATTGTATGTGCTTTAGGTAAGCTGCAGAACTTCCTGTATGGCTCGAGGCAGATGCCCTATCTAGGCAGAATCTGAATACCTTACAAAACGAACCCCAATCAGACGTTGCGACTATTCACAGCGAGCTGTCCCTGACCTACACGGAAACTACTAAACGAAACTACTGATAAAACCTTAAATTTCTTCAGGAACCAGATCATCCTGGAAGCAACACGGTTTCCGCGCAAGCGAAACCTAGTCCTGTTCCGAAACAAAACTCGCCACTTGGTCAGTTTCACTGACAAGAGTCATTTATTGCAAACCCTAAAAGAAGTCGTTAACCCTGACTTTGTAAACGCGATTCATTGCGATTTGCCTACTCTAGCAAGTTTTCAACATGACCTCATTACGCATTTCCCGTCTACCCAATTCCGTTACTGCAAGAATGTCGTGTCAGATATATCCGATAGGAACGAGCAGTTAGAAATCATCACTGCAGAACACAATCGTGCGCGCCGAGCTGCGGAAACATCTTTCTGCAGAACGGTCCCTTTCTGCACGTGGTACCGGACCCAGTGCGCACTGTCACGAAAATGGGTCGTCACGACATCCGTAACGCCTCTCATGTGGAAGAGTACAGGAGGTCTATGATCGACGTAGTAGCCCCTTTAAACAATTTACTCATCGAAAGAGGCTTTGGGCGGTCATCAACGAAGTCAGACGTGTTTTCATCGAACTCCGTATAAAATCACTTGATTTTAGTGAAGTGAATAGTTAATAACATAAAATAAATACATAAATCGAAAGCGAAAGAGACGCTATTGGCAATGCTAAATTGCTATCTTACAAAACTTTTTGTGTGTGGAATAATAAAGTAAAAAATCTTGCTCTCTTCTAAGTGAACGGACGTATTTTTTTCTGCTCCCCGCTTTTATTAAATTTTGCCTGCAAACAATCGGTGTTCGCATAATTTAATCACTCTAACTTGTGCAATTTATCGTTCACTTTCGCGAGTGCATGCCTGCTTAACCCACTGGTTCGTAGTTAATATATAATATTAATATTTGTCTACTGCCACTTAATCTTTTTTCTACTCTTCTTTTCGGAGAGCATCTGATCTCATTGTGCTCTCTTTTCCTAGTCTATTTCGGTGTTGGCATTTGTTGTTGAAGTTCAGCTGCAACTACAATAATAATAAACCTCGCTCTCTCGTCTTTTTGTGTGTGTGTGTGCCTAATCTCTCTCTCGCGCTCACACACTAGCTTTGGCGTACGCTCTTTCTTTAACGCTTACTGTTCCTTTTTCCAATTTCGTTTTGTTCTTGCGATTTGTTTTGTCTTGTTACAGTAGTCACTCTTTATAATGGAGGGTATTGTCTGCTATAAAAAAACTTGCTTAAAGCAAGTGACTGTTACTCAGCCAAGCATCTCTTGCTGGCTGTGTGACAATGTTGTACATATAAAATGTGCCGGCAACACTGCCTCTACGGCTGACGCCGTATCTAAGCGTACTGGCCTGCGCTATTGTTGTGACCTGTGTCGGGAGGCGGAAAACGAGATGATTACGTTCATGCGGCAGACAAAGTCAGGGTTTCGTGAACTTTTTGGCAGTTTTCGAAAACTTGCCGATCAGTTCTCTGCGTTGGACAACTCATTTAATAGCCTAAAACTATTAAATGAGTCGCCCAAACGCAAAAAATCAGCTCATGTGGCGCAATCTTTGCCTGCTGCCATTCCGCCTCCTCTCATTGACCAACCATGTACACCGGTGACTCAGCCGGTGATGTCGTTTACCACTCCTATGGTGCCGAGATCATCGGTTTCTGAAAAAGTCATCGACGAGGGTCTACAAATGGTGTCACATAAAGCTTCTGATGTGCCAGCTGTGGTATCTTTGCCTACTCCACAGATTTTAGAATTACCGATAGCAATTTCTAAGAACATTCCCGCAGGTGCAATGCCTGTGGAGCCTAAAAAGGTTTTAGGTGTTCCACTTAGGAAGCAAATTTTCGTTTCCCGGCTTTCCCCTGATCTTACATCTGAAGATGTAGTGGCTTATATTCAAGCCAAAATACAAGCTGCAGATTTAAAAGTGGAAAAATTTAAATTTTCGTATGAAAGGGACATATCGTCCTTTAAAATTAGTGTCCCAGCTGAACTCTTGACCAACATATGTTCACACAAATTTTGGCCAGACCATGTAGTGGTTAAAGAGTTTGAAGCGAAAAATAAGAAAAATCGGAAACCGATTGCTTTAAATCTACCAATACAGGCATTATCATCTTCGCAAAAAAACAAAACAAAAAACTAAATGCTACTTTCCTTCTTACATACCAAAATATTAGAGGGTTATGTAGCAAACTTTCTAATCTTTTTCTTAATAGCCTTTCCTTTACACCCCATGTGTTGGTATTTACCGAAACCTGGTTGAAACCGGATATTCTAAACTCCGAAGTTCTCCCAAGTAAATACTCAACTTACAGGCTTGATCGACCTGGCCGACGTGGTGGTGGGGTTCTGATCGCAGTAAACTTTGCCATTACATCGGAATTGTTAAAACCGGAGATTCAATATAGTATTGAATTTATTTGTGTAAAATTACACTTTCCCGGTTTTTCTTGTTTTATAACCTGCTCTTATATTCCGCCGTCATCGGAATTGTCAGTATATTTGCAACATTTATCTGCAATAAAAACTGTGTTCAACCTGTTATCAGACAGGGATCATTTTATAGTCCTTGGTGACTTTAATGTGCCAGAATGTGAGTGGACATCAAGTGTTGATGAAGCTTTCTTATTGCCTTCCCGGCAGCATGACCTTTTTGATGGTTTGTTTGATATGTCATTGTCGCAGGTCAATCATGTCAAAAATTCTAGAAACAGATCGCTAGATTTATGTTTCGTATCTGATCCATCTAGGGTGATTCTAAACAGGACTCAACCTCTTTTTTTACCAGAAGATTCTTACCATCCCACCCTCGAAGTTACTGTTGATCTTGGCGTGTGTTTTGATAAAAATGAAAAACCGCGTAGACGTGTACGCTGCTTTAAAAAAGCAGACTTTGGATTATTAAATTTCTTAATTTCTGACTTCGACTGGTCAGAACTTTACTTGTCTACTGATATTTCAGTAGCGACAAATTTATTTTATCAAAATATAAATTCATTTTTTGACATTTGTGTTCCTTTTTACCTTCCAACACACTCGAGTAAGCCCCCTTGGTTCACAAGAGAGTTGTCGCGCCTAAAAAATTTAAAATCTAACTTATTTAAAAACAAGTAGGTAAGGCTACAGTCGGGCGCCCGACAGTAGGGTACCCTTCTCCCAATTTTCCAAATACGTTACAAACGTGTAACCACACTAATAATTCCAAACAGAAGTTTCTGCACAAAAACTTTTAATACATAAAGCTTACTCGCTCGCACTCACACAGCGACGCGCGTAAAGAGTAAAGCGACACGACGCAACGTCGACGTCGGCGTCAACTGCTCAAAGCAGCGCGTCGGCTGCCGTTCGTACCGAACATTTGTACTGAAAACGTCGACTTTAATAACTTCTGTGTTATTGGTCCGATCGGATTGTTATTTGGAGAATATGTTCATATTGCATTCAGCTTTATACATACCAAAGCACATTTTTATAGGTTCATTACTTTGCTTAATATTCGTAAATAACCGATTTGCGGGGGCGGTGGGCGTGGCACCAAACATTTGACATAAACTTCACCTGCCCCGAATATATAGGAACCTTCATACCAAATTTGGTGTCTCTAGCTTTTTTAATAGCTAAGATCTGTTGTCTCAATCAAACAGACGGACAGACGGACAGACGGACAGACGGACAGACAGACGGACATGTCTCAATCGACTCGGCTAGTGATCCTGAGCAAGAATATATATACTTTATGGGGTCTGCCACGCCTCCTTATGCCTGTTACATACATTTTGCACAAAGTTAGTATACCCTTTTTTGACCATTTTCAATGGTCGAAGGGTATAAATATAAAATTAATAATTCACCTGCAGCCTTTTCTCGTTTTTTAGCTGCTCGTTTAAATTTTTCAGTACTGAACGCGAAATGTTATAAAAACTATTTAGCTCGTTGTAGGACTCAGTTTCTTGTGAACCTTAAACAGTTTTATAGTTTTGTTAACATGAAGCGTAAGTCATCGGTTAAACCTTCAAAGTTGTTTTTTGAAAATTCTATAGCAGACACCAGCCAAGCCATGGCCGACATGTTTGCAAAGTTTTTTCAAACGACGTACTCGCCTTCTACTCAAAATGTTCATTTTTATCCATATAACATTCCCTGTTCAAATGGTATTTTCAGTCCTATTCTAAACGAAATTTCACTTGTTAAGGATCTTCACTCGGTTAAACCAGTTTTTTCTCCAGGTCCCGATTGTGTTCCCGCATGTGTACTTCGGTTCTGTGCTCACTCTCTAAGTAAGCCATTGCTCAAACTGTTCTCGCTGTCCTTAGATACATCATCCTTTCCTTCTATATGGAAGGAATCATTTATTATCCCCTTGCTTAAGAAGGGCAGTAAGTCTGATGCAAGCAATTATAGAGGTATCTCTAAATTGTCGGCTATACCTAAATTCTTCGAGAATATCTTAACTCCTCACTTGCAACATTTCTGTAGATCCGTCATATCGCCTTCTCAGCACGGATTTATGAAACGTCGATCAACTACGACGAATTTGCTTGAGCTGACATCCTTTGCTATAAAAGGTTTTCAGGAAAATCTTCAAACTGATGTTATATATACTGATTTCAGTAAAGCATTTGACTCAGTAAATCATTCCCTTCTTGCACATTAACTCAACCTCTTAGGGTTCTCACCACAACTACTTAGTTGGATTGTGAGTTATCTGACTGACAGAACTCAAAGAGTCCTCTTTAATATCGTTCATTTAGACCTTCTCTTCGCCACATCTGGTGTTCCTCAGGGTAGCCATTTAGGCCCCCTCCTCTTTACGCTCTTCATCAATGACCTACCTCTGGTCGTACATAACTCCCGTACTCTCATGTATGCGGATGATGTTAAGCTTTGTTATCAATATAAAGATGACCACTGTCACTCTAACCTACAAGCCGACTTAAATAGTTTTCACTCTTGGTGTTGTGCAAATTTCGTAAACCTGAACAACTCTAAATGCAAGCTGATGACATTCTCCCGAGCCAGTCCAACGTACGTTTCTTATACTCTTTGTGGCTGTGAATTAGATAGAATCAACTTAGTTGATGATCTGGGGGTCCGATTGGACCGAAAATTAAGATTTTCCGAACATATTTTTAATATGGTCAATAAAGCCATGGGCGTTCTTGGCTTTATCAAGAGGTGGTCTAAGGAGTTTGACGATCCTTATGTAACAAAGACCCTCTATACTTCACTTGTTCGTCCAATTCTGGAATACGGATCTTGCGTATGGTGTCCCCAGTACACTACTCATAAAAAACGCATTGAATCTGTACAAGAAAACTTTTTACTTTTCGCCTTACGAGGCCTTAACTGGGATTTAAACTTAAGACTTCCTTCTTATGGCAGTAGACTTTTGTTGCTTAACCTACCATCTCTAGCTAACCGCAGAACCATGCTGGGTGTAGTATTTATTAATAACCTCATTCAAGGTGATATTGATAGTGTAGACCTAGTTAGCCGGCTACACTTCTCTGTTCCTTGTAGAATAACTAGAAACTACTTACCACTAACTCTTCCTTATTGTAGGTCGAATTATGCCCTTCACGATCCGTTTAGGGTATTATGCTCGGACTACAATAATCTATACTTCCTTATTGCTAACGCTTCCTCTGTTGCATGCCTAAAAGTTAAAATCCTGTCCTATCTTTCTAGAAATTAAGTAGCCTTTCCTCGCAAATCTGTTCTATCTTTAGTAATAACTGCATGCCCGCGTTCTCTATTCGCGTTTCGAGTTGTACGTTCTGCGACTGTGCCCCTCGGTCGGTTGGGCGGGAGGTGGACATTCGCCGTGTCTGGGATCCGCGCGTAACAAGCATCGGCTTGGTATTGCATGGACCACTTGATTATACATTCATTGTATCAACGTCCAAAAAAAAAAAAAAAAAAAACTAAAAAACAAATAGACAACGAACAAATCGATCGTTCTAAAATGAGCCAACGCGAATTGCTCGCTCAGCGGCAAAAAGAGCAAGACGAGCGCCGACTCTCTTTGCAGCGGAACAATGCATACTTCACCGTCGTGTCTGACGCCCGCGAGTGCCAAACCATCCACCCGGTCAATGACCTAGCACCTGCAGAATGCACACGATCGCGGTCTTGCCCACCAATGCTTCTGACTGCACGAAGCTAACCCGAACGCACTGAAAGCGTCTCTCTCACGCTCTCCCCATTCCAAACGGTGTCAAGTTCTTTAACTACCAGTACAGTAATCACGATATCTACTGCAACTGCACCTTTAGCAACAACTGCAACAACATCAACATCTACTGTATGCTCAATACCGACACCGGTGTACAATTCCGCTGAATCAACAACAACGAAAGCAAGAGCACTCACACCGACTCTTGAAAGTGCAAGCGGACAAGAACCAAAACAAAACAAAAAACTTTATCAAACAGGGCTGGATCGCTGCATCCAAATAAAGCGAAAGCTAAGCCCTCAACACAAGCAGGCTGGTAATCAGCCGAAAATAAATCGCGCCAACGCTGCCAATGACTCAAGTTCAAATAGGTTTTCACTACTGTACAGGGCTGCCAGCTACCCCTCTCAAAAAAAGGATAGATTAAGTTGAAAAAAGCGGAAAAAAAAATCCAAGATGAAAAAAGGACAGAAAACCGGACAGTAGGTTTTTGATTTAAAAAAAAGGCTAAATTTTTTAAAAAATATATTTTTATATCATTTTTAAGGCGTTATCAATAATTTCGTCATCGGCGACGATTGTTTCCCTATTGTAAATGGAATTTGTGCCAATTTGTTTTAAATATTTGTTTGGTAGCTCGTAGTTATGGCAGCACGCGCCTTTACGTTAGCGTTAGCACAAAGTACGGCTGGTTGAAATGATATTTTATTCAATTGTGCAAATGGCTGTGCATTTTGCTCATGTTTTTTTGTTTGCATATGTGCACGCAGTTGGTCAATTTTAGGATTAATACTGCATTTGCAGTACCTGCAGTAGGCTTTTTCTTTGTCTTTTTGGTCACGGGCAATCCATTTTTCTAAATCTGGCAATTTCAGCCAAGACTCTCGGAATTTTTGTTTATAAACTTCTTTGGGCATGTTTCACTTTTTCACAATTTCACAATTAATTGAAAAGCGATAGACAGCGAATCGACCGGGTTACCGATTTCACTTAAGAATATGTGGTGGTATGTCGATTTTAAGAACCATTCAAGAATAATCGAACATATAATGTGGTGGAATGCCGATTGAGAGAACAACTTATGAATAATAGAATAAATTAAGCATATATATGTTTAAAACTAAAGCAAATATAAAAAAAAAAATTAATAAAAAAAATGTTGTGGGCTCAACAAAAAAGGACAGAAATCCGGACAGTATGATTTCAAGATTTTTTCAGGCTAGACGAAAAAAAAAAGGACAGATCTATCCGGAAAAAGGCTGACCTGGCAGCCCTGCTACTGTATGACTGTGAAGTGCAGGAACAGGAGCAGAAGAAGATTAAGCCGCCACCAATATATATACGTGAGAAAACCTCAAATGCGCTGGTTAACAAACTAGTTGCAATTATCGGAGAAAACAAGTTCCATGTTATACCTCTTACAAAGGGCAACATACAAAAAACGAAATTGCAGACTGAGGATGAGTCTAGCCACCGATCAGTGACCAAGTACCTGGACGAAGCTGGGAAGAGTTACTATACCTACCAGCTGAAAAGTGCCAAAGGATTGCAGGTTGTCATTAAATGAATAGAGTCATCAGTGACCTCATCCGAAATTATCGCGGCACTAAAGGAGAAGAACTTCAACGCCAAAACGGTGATCAACATTCTCAACAGGAACAAAGAGCCGCAGCCACTCTTTAAAGTCGAACTGGTGCCATCGAGTCAGAAAAACAACGAAAATGAAGTACATCCTATATATAAGCTACAGTATTTACAGCACCGAAGAATAACCGTAGAAGAGCCATACAAGTGCAGGCAACCTGTGCAGTGCACCAACTGCCAAGAATATGGCCACACCAAAGCGTACTGCACCCGAAAATCCATCTGCGTCGTTAGCAGCGATGCCCACAGTACTGTAAACTGTCCTAAGAATAAAAACGACAGCTCAATTAAGTTATGCAGCAATTGTGCCGAAAAACACACAGCCAACTGGCGATGATGCATTGTTTACAAGGAACTCAAGAGTCGCCTAAACAAACGAGTGGATTCAGCTCGAGATCGTATCACACCAACAATTCACAAAGTAATGGAACCGACTACAACTAACATCCCTTCGTCTTCCAGGTTCACCCTCATGATGTTAATGTCCCTGATGGTAACGAATACTCGGATCACCGACTTCTCGCAGGCCAAATACATTCCCGTGTTAGATGGGGATGTGCTGGTATTTGAACAGCGTGACCTTTTGAAACATTCAAGTAACCTTTTCGAGTACGCTATCATGATAGACGCAACACAGTCCTTTCCCCGATCGAAAGGCACTAAGCAAGCAACCAGGGATCGTCAGGTCTCCATTACATAACATCGTCAGCCACGACCCGGTGCTTAGTATTCCTCTGCTATACAGAATGAACAACGAAAACTTGCGCTCCATCCAAAGTTTTAAGGAAGAAGTTGAATCCGCAGGCTAGTCAATGGTCTGGTTCGCAGCAGGTGTCATCCTGAACGTCGGTCTGATTGGCTCCTTCTTACTTTACCTGGTGTTAAGAAGAAGACGAGCCTCCGAGGTGATGCAGCGGACCATCGACAAGTTCAGCTTGACCGAGGACAGTCAAAAAAAGTTCATATTCCCTTAGCAACTAAGTAGCTTCGCATAAACAATGCCGACGCGCCCCAATTGAGTTCAGCGATCTGTGCTGAGACCGTTCGGCGCTGGAAATCCGACACTTCCCATTTGGAGTGTTGCGCTGCGCCGCAAGGAATGCTGAGTCGGCTTGCCGCTCATGTCTTGGTGGCGCGATGCATTGTAGGGTAAACTAAGCAGAGAATATTGTCTGTACTTTTAGTTCTTACAAAGCTGCTCAATAAACCACAGCTCGAGCATTGGCTGCGTCAGATGTGGCGGTAGGTTTGAGCGTATGTTGAAGCATTGCTCAAGCTGCTGCGGCTGGTGCATTTTTTGCTCGAGTATGCAACGAAGTATAGGCATATTATGTGGTTCGCCTATACTTGGACGGCATCGAGCCTTCCTCAAGAGGGTCTTTGTCGTTTAGGTGATTGCGTTTCTGACTCAAAGAGGATTCTATTTGTTTGTATTTAGCTCGTGTTATTGTTGCCGCCTTTTATCCTCTGCCTGCTAAGAAAGCACTTGCTCTTGCCTGAATTTGCTTAGCAAGGTGGCCAAGTGCGTCTCAGCGGGATTTCGTCGAGTTTGCGTCAGAGGTTGTTTTTGTGGTTGCTGCTTTTGATGCGACTGATGTTGCTTCTGGCTACTCTGCTTTCCCTGGCTGCTCTGCTTTTGCTGGGACGATTGTGACCTCTGACGCTACTTCTGTCGCGGCTGGCGTTGCTTCTGCTGCGGTTGTTGTCCTGGCAGAAATGGTTGCTGTTTTAGATGCTGCTGCTGCTGGTTCGGCCGCTTCTGTTTTTGCTGTTGTGGTTGTTTTGGTTGTTGTTGCCGTTGATGATAATTCTTCGGTCGCATCTGTTGGCCAAAACGCTGTCCAATGGCTCTAAAGCTGTTGACTCGCAGTTTTGAGCGCAACAGCTTGAATGTAGGGCAGCCTTTGTATGTGCTTATGTGCGGCCCATCGCAATTTGCACATTTTCCTGGAATTTCTCGATCCTTTTTGCAGTCGACTGTTGGATGCCCTTCTCCGCATTTCATGCAACAAAATGCTCGACTGCAATAGTTTCGCGTGTGTTCGAATGCCTGGCATCGGGCGCATTGGACAGGATCACGCGAAACATATGGCCTTTCTATCTTGACCTCCTGGTTTCCAATCTCGTTTGTTTCCAGGATCCTCTCGTGTCCTCGATCATGTTGTGGGCCTATTACAACCTCCCAGAGGTTTGCAGGAAAAGCGCTGCTTTACTACACGCACAAAGCGTGTAATATAGCCCATTTGGCTGAGTTGGGCGCTGATCCAAGGCACTCTGGTGTCTTTGTGGAAATGACGTATGAAAACGCGGAATCCTTTAACACAGGCAGGCTGGTGAGTGTGAAACAACGCGATGCTCTCTAAGCGTATCCATAATTGAGGCGAAAATTGCTAATTCGCGTGGTTGCTGTGATGGCGTATTTTCTCCCAACAGTTTGACATTCATTGAAGAATGTCTTATGCTGTCCGTTGAACGATAGGCGCTCATTATTGGGGGCATGGCGATTACGCTTAGCGCGCAATAACTTTCTAGAGCAGGTGGAGTCGGTTCCAGAAGAAGGGAAGGGCACTTTTAAAACACTTCTCTCTTCTAAGTGAATGGACGTGTTTTTTCTGCTCCCCGCTTTTATTAAATTTTGCCTGCAAACAATCGGTCTTCGCCTAATTTAATCTCACTAACTTGTGCAATTTATCGTTCACTTTCGCGAGTGCATGCTGGCTTAACCCACTGGTTCGTAGTTAATATATAATAATACTATTTATTTACTGCCACTTCAACTTATTTCTACTCTTCTTTTCGGAGAGCATCTGATCTCATTGTGCTCTCCTTTCTAATTCTATTTCGGTGTTGGCATTTGTTGTTGCAGTTCCGCTGCAACTACAATTATAATAAACCTCGCTCTCTCGTCTTTTTGTGTGTGTGTGTGCCTACTCTCTCTCGCGCGCTCACACCCTAGCTTTTGCGTACGATCTTCCTTTAACGCTTTCTGTTCTTTTTTTTAATTTCGTTTTGTTCTTGCGGTTTGTTTTTGTCTTGTTACAGTAGTCACTCTTTATAATGAAGGGTATTGTCTGCAACAAAAAAACATGCTTAAAGCAAGTGACTGTTACTCAGCTAAGCATCTCTTGCTGGCTGTGTGACAATGTTGTGCACATAAAATGTGCCGGCTACACTGCCTCTACGGCTGATGCTGTATCTAAGCGCACTGGCCTGCGCTATTGTTGTGACCTGTGTCGGGAGGCGGAAAACGAGATGATTACGTTCATGCGGCAGTCAGGGTTTCGTGAACTTTTTGGCAGTTTTCGAAAACTTGCCGATCAGTTCTCTGCGTTGGACAACTCATTTAATAGCCTAAAACTATTAAATGAGTCGCCCAAACGCAAGAAATCAGCTCATGTGGCGAAATCTTTGGCTGCTGCCATTCCGCCTCCTCTCATTGACCAACCATGTACACCGGTGACTCAGCCGGTGATGTCGTTTACCACTCCTATGGTGCCGAGATCATCGGTTTCTGAAAAAGTCATCGACGATTGTTTACAAATGGTGTCACATAAAGATTCTGATGTACCAGCTGTGGTTTTTTTGCTTATTCCACAGATTTTAGAAATACCGATGGCAAGTTCAATTTCTACGAACATTCCCGCAGGTGCAATGCCTGTGGAGCCTAAAAAGGTGTTAGGTGTTCCACTTAGGAAGCAAATTTTCGTTTCCCCTGATCTTACATCTGAAGATGTAGTGGCTTATATTCAAGCCAAAATACAAGCTGCAGATTTAAAAGTGGAAAACTTTAAATTTTCGTATGAAAGGGACATATCGTCATTTAAAATTAGTGTTAAAAATCAGCTAAACTCTTGACCAACATATGTTCATCCAAATTTTGGCCAGACCATGTAGTGGTTAAAGAGTTTGAAGCTAAAAATAAGAAAAATCGGAAACCGATTGCTTTAAATCTACCAATACAAGCATTATCATCTTCGCAAAAAAACAAAACAAAAAACTAAATGCTACTTTCCTTCTTACATACCAAAATGTTAGAGGGTTATGTAGCAAACTTTCTAATCTTTTTCTAAATAGTCTTTCCTTTACATCCCATGTGTTGGTATTTACCGAAACCTGGTTGAAACCGGATATTCTAAACTCCGAAGTTCTCCCAAGTAAATACTCAACTTACAGGCTTGATCGACTTGGCCGACGTGGTGGTGGGGTTCTGATCGCAGTAAACTCTGCCATTACATCGGAATTGTTAAAACCGGAGATTCAATATAGTATTGAATTTATTTGTGTAAAATTACAATTACACACATTACAAGAAAAACCGGGGTTTTTCTTGTTTTATAACCTGCTCTTATATTCCGCCGTCATCGGAATTGTCAGTATACTTGCAACATTTATCTGTAATAAAGACTGTGTTCAACCTGTTATTAGACAGAGATTATTTTATAGTCCTCGGTGACTTTAATATGCCAGAATGTGAGTGGACATCAAGTGTTGATGAATCTTTCTTATTGCCTTCCCGGCAGCATGACCTTTTTGATGGTTTGTTTGATATGTCATTGTCGCAGGTCAATCATGTCAAAAATTGTAGAAACAGATCGCTAGATTTATGTTTCGTATCTGATCCATCTGGTCAGAACTTTACTCGTCTACTGATATTTCAGTAGCGACAAATTTATTTTATTGAAATGAAAATTCATTTTTTGACATTTGTGTTCCATTTTACCTTCCAACACACTCGAGTAAGCCCCCTTGGTTCACAAGAGAGTTGTCGCGCCTAAAAAATTTAAAATCTAACTTATTTAAAAAATATAAAATTAATAATTCACCTGCAACCTTTTCTCGTTTTTTAGCTGCTCGTTTAAATTTTTCAGTACTGAACGCGAAATGTTATAAAAACTATTTAGCTTGCGTAAGTCATCGGTTAAACCTTCAAAGTTGTTTTTTGAAAATACTATAGCAGACACCAGCCAAGCCATGGCCGACATGTTTGCAAAGTTTTTTCAAACGACGTACTTGCCTCTACTCAAAATGTTTATTTTTATCCATATAACATTCCCTTTTCAAATGGTATTTTCAGTCCTATTCTAAACGAAATTTCACTTGTTAAGGATCTTCACTCGGTTAAACCAGTTTTTTCTCCAGGTCCCGACGGTGTTCCCGCTTGTGTACTTCGGTTCTGTGCTCACTCTCTAAGTAAGCCATTGCTCAAACTGTTCTCGCTGTCCTTAGATACATCATCCTTTCCTTCTATATAGAAGGAATCATTTATTATCCCATTGCTTAAGAAGGGCAGCAAGTCTGATGCAAGCAATTATAGAGGTATCTCTAAATTGTCGGCTATACCTAAATTCTTCAAGAATGTCTTAACTCCTCACTTGCAACATTTCTGTAGATCCGTCATATCGCCTTCTCAGCACGGATTTATGAAACGTCGATCAACTACGACGAATTTGCTTGAGCTGACATCCTTTGTTATGAAAGGTTTTCAGGAAAATCTTCAAACTGATGTTATATATACTGAATTCAGTAAAGCATTTGACTCAGTAAATCATTCCCTTCTTGCACATAAACTCAACCTCTTAAGGTTCTCACCACAACTACTTAGTTGGATTGTAAGTTATCTGACTGACAGAACTCAAAGCGTCCTCTTTAATAACATTCGTTCAGACCTTCTCTTCGCTGCATCTGGTGTTCCTCAGGGTAGCCATTTAGGCCCCCTCCGCTTTACGCTTTTCATCAATGACCTACCTTTGGTCGTACATAACTCCCGTACTCTCATGTATGCGGATGATGTTAAGCTTTGTTATCAATATAAAGATGACCACTGTCACTCTAACCTACAAGCCGACTTAAATAGTTTTCACTCTTGGTGTTGTGCAAATTTCGTAAACCTGAACAACTCTAAATGCAAGCTGATGACATTCTCCCGAGCCAGTCCAACGTACGTTTCTTATACTCTTTGTGGCTGTGAATTAGATAGAATCAACTTAGTTGATGATCTGGATTGATCCGATTGGACCGAAAATTAAGATTTTCCGAACATATTTTTAATATGGTCAATAAAGCCATGGGCGTTCTTGGCTTTATCAAGAGGTGGTCTAAAAAATCTTTTTACTTTTCGCCTTACGGGGCCTTAACTGGGATGTATGGCAGTAGACTTTTGTTGCTTAATCTAAAATCTCTAGCTTACCGCAGAACCATGCTGGGTGTAGTATTTATTAATAACCTCATTCAAGGTGATATTGATAGTGTAGACCTAGATAGCCGGCTACACTTCTCTGTTCCTTGTAGAATAACAAGAAACTACTTACCACTAACTCTTCCTTATTGTAGGTCGAATTATACCCTTCACGACCCGTTTAGGATATTATGCTCGGACTACAATCTATACTTTCTTATTGCTAACGCTTCCTCTGTTGCATGCCTAAAAGTAATGCGAATGCATAAAACACTACAATTAAAAAAATGTAATCAGGAGAAAGTTACCTGATAGGCTATTTATGACTCTTGCTAGATCCGATATATCAACAGTATCCAAACTCAAACAAATAGCGCAAGAAGAAGGCGTATACGAAGTAACTTATAACGACCGAACAAAACCCCAAAAACTTTCTAACTCAAACCCTTCCCAAAACTCAAAGAGTAATCAAGCCCACAAGCTTTCAGTGAATTTAAGCAAAAACTAAATTTAGGTAAAGCCCAAAATTCCCTTAAATACCAACAACAAGGTAGCAATGCACCAAACCCTCCAGTTAACAGGCAAAGAGAAAGTGCTAGTGGCCAACACAAGATGGACACAGGCGAAAATTTTCTTCAACGAGCCTTGGAATCGGAAAACGATTCAGAGGAAGAGGCAACCCATTCTTAAAAATTAAAATGAATAATATTACTCTTAGATGCCTAGTAGACAATGGTTCATCTATCAATATTATGAAACTACATTTTTTTTAATTTCCCAACCAATGTTATGAACAAGAAGTTTATTTTCTACATAGGCATGTCACCGGACGAATTCGAAACGGAACTCAACAGTCGGTTTGACGCGACAACTTTGTTCAATTGTGAACGAGTCGAGAACGACATCGGGAAGTCCGCGAATTCGCGGACCTGTTCAACTTCGAGGCAAAAACCCTTGCCCACCTGAAATATCCATACTTCTGCGGAAACATCTTTCTGCAGAACGGTCCCTTTCTGCACGTGGTGACGGACCCAGTGCGCACTGTCACGAAAATGGGTCGTCACGACATCCGTAACGCCTCTCATGTGGAAGAGTACAGGAGGTCTATGATCGACGTAGTAGCCCCTTTAAACAATTTACTCATCGAAAGAGGCTTTGGGCGGTCTTCAACGAAGTCAGACGTGTTTTCATCGAACTCCGTATAAAATCACTTGATTTTAGGGAAGTGAATAGTTAACAAGAAAGCAAGGCTACATTCGGGCGCCCGACAGTAAGATACCCTTCTCCCAATTTTCCAAATCCGTTACAAACGTGTAACCACACTCATAATTTCAAACAGAGAATTCTGCACAAATACTTCTAGTACATATAGCTTACTCGCTCGCACCCACACAGCGACGCGCGTAAAGAGTAAAGCGACACGACGCAACGTCGACGTCGGCGTCAACTGCTCAAAGCAGCGCGTCGGCTGCCGCTCGTACCGAACATTTGTACTAAAAACGTCGACGTTAATAACTTCTGTGTTTTTAGTCCGATCGGATTGTAATTTGGAGGATATGTTCATATTGCATTTAGCTTTATACATACCAAAGAAGAACGTTATGGATTTAATACTTTGCTTAATAATCGCAAATAACCGATTTGCGGGGGCGGTGGGCGTGGCATAAAAAATTTGAGATAAACTTTATCTGCCTATGATTTACAGGAACCTTCATGCCAAATTTGGTATCTCTAGCTTTTTTATACCCTTCGACCATTGAAAATGGTCAAAAAAGGGTATACTTACTTTGTGCAAAATGTATGTAACAGGCATAAGGAGGCGTGGCAGACCCCATAAAGTATATATATTATTGCTCAGGATCACTAGCCGAGTCGATTGAGACATGTCCGTCTGTCTGTCCGTCTGTCCGTCTGTCCGTCCGTCCGTCTGTCCGTCTGTCCGTCTGTATGAGACAACAGATCTCAGCTATTAACAAGTGGGTAAGGCTACAGTCGGGCGCCCGACAGTAAGACGGACAGACGGACAGACGGACAGACGGACAGACGGACAGACGGACAGACAGACGGACATGTCTCAATCGACTCGGCTAGTGATCCTGAGCAAGAATATATATACTTTATGGGGTCTTCCACGCCTCCTTATGCCTGTTACATACATTTTGCACAAAGTTAGTATACCCTTTTTTGACCATTTTCAATGGTCGAAGGGTATAATAACATAAAATAAATACATTAATCGAATGCGAAAGAAACGCTATTGGCAATGCTACATTGCTATCTTACAAAACTTTCTGTGTGTGGAATAATAAAGTAAAACTAAAAAACAAATAGACAACAAACAAATCGATCGTTCTAAAATGAGCCAACGCGAATTGCTCGCTCAGCGGCAAAAAGAGCAAGACGAGCGCCGTCTCTCTTTGCTGCGGAACAATGCATACTTCACCGTCGTGTCTGACGCCCGCGAGTGCCAAACCATCCACCCGGTCAATGACCTAGCACCTGCAGAATGCACACGATCGCGGTCTTGCTCACCAATGCTTCTGACTGCACGAAGCTAACCCGAACGCACTAAAAGCGTCTCTCTCACGCTCTCCCCATTCCAAACGGTGTCAAGTTCTTTAACTACCAGTACAGTAATCACGATATCTACTGCAACTGCACCTTTAGCAACAACTGCAACAACATCAACATCTACTCTATGCTCAATACCGACACCGGTGTACAATTCCGCTGAATCAACTACAACGAAAGCAAGAGCACTCACACCGACTCTTGAAAGTGCAAGCGGACAAGAACCAAAACAAAACAAAAAACTTTATCAAACAGGGCTGGATCGCTGCATCCAAATAAAGCGAAAGCTAAGCCCTCAACACAAGCAGGCTGGTAATCAGCCGAAAATAAATCGCGCAAACGCTGCCAATGACTCAAGTTCAAATAGGTTTGCACTACTGGATGACTGTGAAGTGCAGGAAAAGGAGCAGAAGAAGATTAAGCCGCCACCAATATATATACGTGAGAAAACCTCAAATGCGCTGGTTAACAAACTAGTTGCAATTATCGGAGAAAACAAGTTTCATGTTATACCTCTTACAAAGGGCAACATACAAAAAACGAAAGTGCAGACTCAGGATGAGTCTAACCACCGATCAGTGACCAAGTACCTGGACGAAGCTGGGAAGAGTTACTATACCTACCAGCTGAAAAGTGCCAAAGGATTGCAGGTTGTCATTAAATGAATAGAGTCATCAGTGACCTCATCCGAAATTATCGCGGCACTAAAGGAGAAGAACTTCAACGCCAAAACGGTGATCAATATTCTCAACAAAAACAAAGAGCCGCAGCCACTCTTTAAAGTCGAACTGGTGCCATCGAGTCAGAAAAACAACAAAAATGAAGTACATCCTATATATAAGCTACAGTATTTACAGCACCGAAGAATAACCGTAGAAGAGCCATACAAGCGCAGACAACCTGTGCAGTGCACCAACTGCCAAGAATATGGCCACACCAAAGCGTACTGCACCCGAAAATCCATCTGCGTCGTTATCAGCGATGCCCACAGTACTGTAAACTGTCCTAAGAATAAAAACGACAGCTCAATTAAGTTATGCAGCAATTGTGCCGAAAAACACACAGCCAACTGGCGATGATGCATTGTTTACAAGGAACTCAAGAGTCGCCTAAACAAACGAGTGGATTCAGCTCGAGATCGTATCACACCAACAATTCACAAAGTAATGGAACCGACTACAACTAACATCCCTTCGTCTGCCAGCCACCGAACAATGCCAAATTCTTCCTTTGCGTCCAGCATAAAATTAACCAAATAAACACACAGAACATGCAACAGCAGCCAATTGGCTTTGAAGCGATTATGCTTTCGATGCAGCAAAGCATGAAAGACTTCATGACCTTCATGCAAGAAACTATGCAAGAGCTTATCAGGAACCAAAACATCCTTATTCAAATGCTCGTTTCTTCAGAAACAGGATAATGACTCCCTTAATAATAGCTACCTGGAACGCTAATGGCGTTTCGCGGCACAAGCTAGAACTTGCTCAGTTCTTAGCCGACAGAAACATTGACGTTATGCTACTTTCAGAGACTCACCTTACCGAAAAGAACAACTTCCAAATACCAGGATATAAATTTTTACTTTACGAATCACCCGGATGGCAAGGCCCATGGAGGCACTGGCATATTAATACGATTGCGAATTAAGCACCACTTTCTTGGTAATTGGCAAGAAGACTGCTTAAAATGTACCTCTATAAACCTCCAATGCCATAACGGTGCTCTCACTCTGGCTGCTGTCTATTGCCCACCTCGCTTCACAATCTCTGAGGAAAAATTCACAACACTTTTTGACTCCTTTGGTGAAAGGTTTGTTGCAGCTGGTGATTGGAATGCCAAGCACATGTACTGGGGATCTCGGATAGTGAACCCTAAAGGAAAACAGCTGTACAACGCAATCATCAAACCGCAACGCAAACTAAACTATGTTTCCCCGGGAGCGCCTACATACTGGCCAGCAGATCCCATGAAGCTTCCAGATTTGATCGACTTTGCCATCACAAAAAGGATATCCCAATCAATGATTACAGCTGAGGCACTTCCAGAACTCTCATCTGATCACTGTCCGGTGCTCTTTCATCTTTTGTACCAGCTACAACACATCGAGCGACCGCATAGACTTACAAGCAACAGGACCAACTGGGCGAGGTACAAAAAAATGTTTGTTCCCATACCGGCTTTATAAGCCCCCTGGAAACCAAGCAAGACATTGATCAGTTTGCTGATGATATAAAATCAATACTTCTTGCAGCAGCAAAAGCGTCAACTACACAAGACAACCATGTATGCAGTATAAAGTTTAACAAGACAAGTAGAGATACTGAATTGCGTGTGCTTGAAAAACGACGACTTCGAAGGGAGTGGCAGGAGCACAGATCACCTGGCGCAAAGAGTAGATTAAAAGCAGCTTCTTACCAAAGCGCTTAAGAAAGAAGAAGCGGACGCGCAACTAAGGTACATCGAGAATCTCACGCCCACAGGCACAAAAAATCGTTGTGGAAAAACCACAGGAACCTACAGGCACCAACAGAAACGGTTGTACCTCTCCGTAACTCTACCGCAAACTGGTCTCGCAGTGACACGGACAGAGAAAGAGTCTTCGCTGATCATCTTAAAAAAGTATTTCAACCAAATCCAGCCACTAACTCATTTACTCTCCCGCCTTTAACTGCATCTGACTTAGCACCACAAGATCCTGTAGAATTTCGGCCAAGCGAGATAACGAAAGTCATTAAAGAGCAACTGAAGACTGGAAAATCGCCTGGCTCCGACTTAATAACCCCAAAAAATTATCATCGAGCTCCCAATCTGTGCAGTTCTACGAATCTGCTTGCTCTTCAACACAATTACTAAAATTGGATACTTTCCTCAAAAGTGGAAGATATCAGTTATAATTATGATCCCTAAGCCTGGGAAAGACAAAACACAGCCATCATCATACAGGCTAATAAGCTAACTTACTTGTCTCTCCAAGTTATTTGAAAAAGTGCTACTGCTACGCATCAACCCCCACCTCAAAACACACAACACACTCCCATCGCACCAATTTGGGCTTCGGGCAAAACATGGAGCCATCGAACAGGTTAACCGCATCACAACAAAACTTCGCACTGCCTTTGAACATCGTGATTATTGCACAGCTCTATTCTTAGACGTTGCACAAGCATTCGACAATCAAACTGCTGCCTCAAAACATACATAAGCTTCTAAAGTCTTACCTATATAAAAGAGTGTTCGCGGTTAGATGCAAGCCGGATTGCCTCAAGGAAGTGTTCTGGGCCCAATTCTATACATCCTATACATGGCGGACATCCGAACAAACTACCAGCTAACGAAATCCACATTCGCTGATGACACTGCAATACTAAGTCGATCCAGATGCCCAGTAAAAGTTACGATGCAACTGGCGTGCTAGTAACTTATTACCCCCTGGACGCTAAACTCAAGTTCTCTGAGCACATTTATGGCTTACCCCTCTCACTCTCTCAATCAAATCAGCTAAACTCTCTTCAAGAGTTTATTCTCTTAACACCCACTCTGCCTATATAAACCCAGGCACGCGTCTAAGAAGTAGTTCAGTAAACTTTCAGTTTAGTTCTGTTCAGTTCAGCTTATATCTGTTCAGTTCAGCTCAGTCCCGAGCACCGAGTACGTTATCAACTGCGATAGTCCGCTAAAGTCTGTTTCAACTTCGAAATACATTATCAAATCCTAGTGATAATCTAAAGGCTCTAGTTCTTCCTTTGGAAGTAAATAAAAAGTGTTTAAGTAATAAACCTAAAAACAACTGTGTTTTTATTTTTATACCCTTCGACCATTGATAATGGTCAAAAAAGGGTATACTAACTTTGTGCCTGTTACATACCATAAGGAGGCGTGGCAGACCCCATAAAGTATATATATTCTTGCTCAGGATCACTAGCCGAGTCGATTGAGACTTGTCCGTCTGTCCGTCTGTATGAGACACCAGATCTCAGCTATTAAAACAGCTAGAGATACCAAATTTGGCATGAAGGTTCCTATAAACCATAGGCAGATCAAGTTTATATCAAGTTTGATGCCACGCCAACCGCCCCCGCAAATCGGTTATTTGCGATTATTAAGCAAAGTATTAAACCCATAACGTTCGGCTTCGGTATGCATAAAGCTAAATACAATATGATCATAGTCTCCAAATTACAATCCGATTGGACCAGTAACATCGAAGTTATTTAAGTCAACGCTTTCAGTACAAATGTTCCGTATGGGCAGCAGCCGACGCGCTGCTTTGCGCAGTTGACGCCGACGTCGACGTTGCGTCGTGTCGTTTTACTCTTTACGCGCGTCGCTGTGTGAGTTCGAGCGAGTACGCTATATGTACTAGAAGTATTTGTGCAGAATTCTCTGTTTAAAACTATGATAGTGGTTACACGTTTGTAACGGATTTAGAAAATTGGGAGAAGGGTATCTTACTGTCGGGCGCCCGACTGTAGCCTTACCCACTTGTTTAACTTTATAAAAATACTTAAATTGAGATTGATTCGATACAGCCTTACTGTTGGCTGTTGCTCAAGGGGCCTGCTGATTTTCAGTCTGTATGTTTCTGACGGTATTATTATTTCTATTAGAGTTTTGGTTTTTGTTTTGGTTTTGGTTACCCCTATGATAACCTCCACCTCTGTTGTTGTTCTGGTTACCGCCGCGTCCTCTATTTCCTCCGCGGTAACCACCTCGGCCTCTATAATTGTTATTATAGTTATTATAATTACCTCGGCCATTACCTCTGTTTTGGTAATTTCCTCGGTTATTATTACCTCGAAAGTGTCCTCTATTGTTATAGAATAACACACTATTCGAATTGCCGGTCATTTCAGTACAGCAGTGTATGTATTTTTCAATCACACTATTCATCGTATTGAAATTTCCTGCTTCTAAAATGGTCTTGAGCTTTTCGTGCTCACAATTCTTTGTCATTGCATAGATCGCTTCTTTTGTGACGAATTTATCTGCTTTGATTAAATCTAGACCGTCAGCTATGTAGGCTGCCTCAAGCGACCTACGTAGGTTTTCAATTTCCGTGGTATATTGCGCTGCAGTTTTGCCGCGCTGTTGTGTATTTAGCAACTTGGCTTTAATGACATCAGGCGATTCGCCTTTAACTGATGCCTTTAATACACTTATTATTCCAATAATGGTCCTTTCATTTTCAACTTTGTATTTTTGTCTTAATGACTTCAACGGCTAACATCTCCTGATCTCCTTTTGTGAGATCTGTTAAACGGAGTGCCGTGAGGAATCTATTTAAATTAACTTTCTTGCCATCGAACTCGGGTATCGGGACGAAATTTGTCGCACGTATTCCCTTGAAGCTGCGGCTGATTCCGTCAGTCTATGTTTGTAGGCTCTGAACTCTCTTCTTCTCCTATTTCTGGCAATTTAATTGTTGCCGGTATTGTAAGATCGTGTATATCTTCTTCTTTAATTTCCTGTTCAGAGTCCCCCTCTCTATTGTCTTGATCGGAGTCTTCCGATACTTCTATATTGTCACCTGTTTCAATTTCAACTGATGTGTTGAATATTGTAGGGACAGTCAGATTATAAATTATGCTTTTTCCTTACTATTAGTAATTTTTCTCTAAACCTGTTTAAAAATTTTAACGGTTGCGTTAAATGTATACTAGTTAATCTATCTTTATTTATATTAAGCAATTGGCGTGCTTCATTAAAGCATTCTACCAATATTTGTGCATGCCTATTGAGAGTACTTCGTTGTATTTCTCTATTTTGGCGTATGCACTTGTATGATTTGTCGAAATTCGTTTTAATTTCCTTTAATAGGTTTTGAATTTCTTGCCAGTCCATTTATAAATAAATTTATATTAATAAATTTATCTGTGCAAGAGAATTTTATAAATTCTTATTGAGCCTAGATAGATATTATCTTCAACTACTTGTTGTACTTTTACATAAGGTAAAGTTGATAATACTATGGCTTTCTCTACTTTCGACAAATGGAACAAAGGACTTGTACATACATCAAACGTATTGATGTTTTGTTCCTCAAATTCATGTACGCTGATAAACGTTCGAAATTTACTTAGGATCTTTATTGACCTTATTATAACTAATGGCTCCCTTTCGAAAATATCCTGAACTACTTCTTCCATTACTTGTCAATAATTTTTTGTAAAATATGATTGAATGATTGAAAAATATGGATATTCCAGGTACTAATTAGACCTTATTCAAATCTAAAGCGCTACTCAAGTATCTTTTCTTGAGGCATCTATTGTGTAATTTATATAGTTTTGTTATCATGCTCGCACATAGCAGTACTACAACTATTATGAGGAGTATTGTAATTGTTTTAAGTTCTGGCTGTGATATCTGAACTGTATTAATTACATTTGCGGTAGAGTCCGCTACATTAGCATTATGGTCTAGCATAGTAGACTGTTCCTTAGTTATTGATTTGGGGAATCTATTTCTGATATGGCATTATCACTTATGCCCATTCAATTGAATTTATGGAATTTATAGAATTTACCTAAACGTCCGGGTGTATGACGTTTTCAAAATGCTGTTCGGCGTCTTCGTCGAAACGAGCTATTTCCTGCAATTCTTCTGCATTTATAGTAAGTCAACAGTAGGCAGTAAATCTGACGGACATAAAAATGCGTGTATAAAAACGCCCTAAAATGGTGGCGTGAATATTGCTATACAGATATATGTGTATAGGCATATCTATGTGAATCATATTTGAAGTATATATTCAATGAAACGTTAATTTATATTGGTATTGGTACAATGCCAATAATATGCTATATCAATAAATTTTTTTTATACCATATAATATGGTAACTAATGTATTTTCTTTTAGAAGATAAAAAAATAAAGATTTACGATTTTTTTTTTTAAATCCTGATTTCTATATTGTCATTTTGCAAATTGTTTGCAGCTGAGTAAATATACTCAGTGCCAGAGACATGGAAAGATTAGAGTTGTAATGTGGTTGGCTCACAATTCAAAGTTACAATTCAATAGAGTTTAAAAAAAAATTCTCCAACCACATTTGTTAGTAAAAGCCTATCAGTTTTTGTTAGTTTTTTCCAAGCAGCGGTTTCCCGCCTCGGCTTGGTTTATTTTTAATAATAAAGGCAAATTGGGGCATTTGCATTTAAGCAGCCCGTTTGCGTTTCTTCGCACTTTGGCGAAGCTCGTTCTCGAGTTGCTGAAGACGCTCTATGTAGCGTTGCCGGGTCGTCTCATCTTTTGCCAACTGGGTCATTTCCTTGACCACTCGGCGTTGCTGAAGCAGTTTAACTATTTTTCCAGAGCGTTTATGTTTTTTTACCTCCCGTCTTTCCTGTCGTGCCCGGTACTCAGCTATTGTGAGTGGGCGTGGTCCATCGGCGGGGTTCTGCTGGAGCGCTTCTTCCAGCGTTGGCAAGTCCCTTTGTACTGTGGGCTGCGCATTAGAAAATTGTGGCTCATCTGCTATCAATTGCCGCTTTGTGTCACTGTGTGTTATTGTTCAAAATTGTGGCTCATCTGCCATCAATTGCCGCTTTGTGGTACTGTGTGTTATTGTGTATTATTGTGAGTTTGTTGTGTATTAATTTTGGTTTTAAAAAGTAGAACAAGTACTTCAAGTACATTTTAGTGTTTTTGTGTGGTTGTTGTTTTTCACACACTTGTTTAGTTTTCTTGTAGGTTTTTATAACAGATTTTACACATTTTATAAAATGTATAACGCAATACAACAACACAATCATAATATCACAACAACACAATATCAACATCTTCACTTCTGCAAGACTCGAGACCGAGTCACGGTCGCCATATAATGAATGTGTTTCGTTCTGTTTGCAGTATCTTTATTGAATGCATCTTAGCTGGCTGTCTTTGGGTACAGCTAACCCTCACATGGTATTCTTAAGCCTATGTACTCTTTATTGCACATACATATACATGTGTATGCAGAAGGCATACATAAGTTATGTATGGCTTGACCACTTGAGTTGCTAAGTGCAAGCTCTGCATTCTCACGCCCCGCGATCGGCTTATGTATAAGCGTTAGATCGTATTTCAAGAGCTGGGGTACCTGTGTAATTGTTTGTGGTCTTTTTGTATAGTTTATGTTTATTGATTATTATGACAAAGTGTCACAATGTATTTACTCTACATATATGAAGGGTAGATACACTACAATTCAAGCAAACTTTGTCGTACTAAACAAACTTTCTTTATTCACAATTTCTCCGAAAAATATGACTTACTGTTAGGTAGAAATTATTTAGAGTCAACTAATGCTCAAATTAACTACTCAACTCAAACAGTCAATATAAATGGATATCCATTCAAAATGTGTTACGACCACACCCAAAGAGATAAGTTCAAAGCCTTGAATGCCAATGAGTGCCCTAAGTCATCTAACACAGAGGGAACCCCAAAAAAGGAGGAAAACTTCATAAAAATTAAGCGGAAACTTCACTTAAAACAAAATGAGTCCAAAGTTAACCCAAGTCATCTAAGTTAGAAGATCGTAAGACTTCTAAAACTGAGGAAACCCCCGCTTAATACCCCTACCTTCTAGAAATACCCTCTTACTACGACTTAGACGACGAGTTAAGAGCATCCAATGTATTCAGATTGGAACATCTGAATACAGAAGAGGCGGAACAACTTTCGCATGTCTTGCTAGAGTACAATGATATTCAGTACAGAGAAGGTGAAAATTTGACCTTCACAAGTAGGATTAAACATTCTATTCTTCGCTTCCGTCACTCAAGACTCCCGGAAAATAAATGAAAAGTTTAAGCGAAGTTCATGTTGTAAGCTGTATTAACTAACATATTGGTATAACCTAACATTTTAAATACTTAAGTGTATTACTTCATTTAAGTTATTCCTGTCTTATTAACGAACGATAGGTCGCTGTATTTTGCAACGGGAATTTAAAAAAAAAAAAAAATGTGTACAAATTGACAACAAATTGTAATGTGTTTTATAACTTTAATATCACCATGTAAGTATTTTGCATTATATATTCATAGTGTTTTTATATTCATTTTTTTAGATTCGTAATAAACCGGATTTGCTACACACGTGCTATATTGAATTCTACGGTATGTGTTGTTGTTAGTGCGGTGTTTTTTTAGTTTCGTTATTGCAAAGTGTGTGTACAAATTTCAAAAATTAAACGTGTATTACTTCATTTAAGTTATTTCTGTATTATTAAAGAACGAGGGGTTCGCTGTATTTTACAACGGGAAATAAAAAATAAAAACAATAAATGTAAAAATTGACAACAAATTGTAATGTGTTTTATATCTCAAATATCACCATGTAAGTATTTTGCAACATATAAGGATAGTGTTTTACAACAAACGCTCCTTGCTGCTTTTAAATACGATAGTGCGATTGATTATAGTGCTTATGGTTGTATTGGTGGAATGACGGTAAGATGTACACATTGTGATGCAGCCATATTTCCAAATGAAAAATGCTGTGCTAACGGCAAAGTGAAATTGCCAAAATTTGAATCTCTACCCGATTTACTACGTTCGATGATTTTTGGAATGTCATCAACATCGACACATTTTTTACCTCATATTCAAGAATACAATGCATCATTTCAACTGACTTCTTTTTGTACTACAAAAATTGTAAGAGACAATTTCATTTCGATGTTCAAGGTGATAAGTTCATGGGGAATATCTTATGAAAACTTCTTCAAGGTTTTCAAAAATTTAGACCCCAAATCGAATTACATAACTCACATATTACAGATTCAGGGTCAGATTTACCATCGCATTGGCTCATTATAAATATATCCTGATACCCAAATCGCGGTGTCCGTCCTGTCCTTCTAAGGCCGCCGCATCTCCCCCAAAAAGGTAATTTAACACATCATTATAAATTTAAACATTTAACCCCCACGTGGGAAACTGAACGCTAACACTGAAAACTTATGTTCTACTAACAAATTTTTGATTATAACTAAAGGGACATATTCATTTTATTTTAGGTGGCCACTTCGCTTATAATTGGGACTGCTAGCGGCAGATGGTGTTGCTGGCTAGCGCAGGCGAAGATTTAGGCCAGTTGTTGGCGCTGCAGTTGTCGGATTTCTGCTAGCGCTGCTGAAGTCGCAGCAGATTCAGGAGCTTAACTGCCGCGGCGTTGAGGCGCCGTTATGGCAGCAGTTTGGCGGTCAAGCCGGGGGCCCAAGCCAGGTGACCACGACTGCGGCATTGGAAGGCGCTGGCACAGGAACGAACTCACCAGGGATGGTATGTTGTATTTATCGCTGGTCCAATCTTCTGTCCAAAAGCTTGCTGCACACACACAAATAATTTTAAGTTAATTAAAAATAATTATTTTCGCAGCAGCTTTACTGCACCGACGGGTCGACTCGAACTAACTGTTCGTTGATCGCCCTTGGAAGAGATGTTGGCGGTCATACTAGTTGGCATTCGGGCATCTACCGACGGTTCAAACGGCGCTTGATCAAAACGGGAGCCTTGGGTCGGCGACCGATCTGGCTGTTAACGGAGAAAGTCCGTCCGCCCATCACCAGATGGTGCTAATCCAAGGTCACGCTCGGCTCGCACTGCTTGTTCCGCCAGCCGATGTTTTTGTACCAGGGCAGCTGTGTTCATCGATACATGCCTATCGACGCTCCTAATGAATACAGCTATTTCGCGGAATGCAACAGCACCCAACATTTCGATCGGCGCGGTCAATCCTGCAGAGCGACGAAATGATTGGGGCATTCGATCGTCATGCTGCGCGGGCTACTCTTCAGAAGCAGTCCCACAGGCGTCCACGCTCTCAATTAGACTCCACAAAGGTCTGCTCTGGTATGTTATGTGTTTCTTTTCCATCACCTATGCTTGATCTTGGTTTCTTCCTCGCAGTTCCGTTTGATCATGCCCGTATGTTTTTCGCGTGATATACGCCAAGACGCCGCGCTAGCAGATCCTCGAGGAGGTACACGTTTTTTCCGACCGTTTTAATCACTCGTGGCCGCAAGGACTTCCTCGCAAACTTCGCGTTAAAGCTTTTTGAGAAATCACTGAGCACGAAGTTCCGCCGGTAAACTTCTTGGCCGGGCGTGACGTGGAATACCCTCGCTCTTTGGTTGTACCGTAATTTGCTCACCTCGTACGCTTCGTTGAGTTGTCTATGGACCCGGGATCTTATGATCGCGAGCTTATCGCCATGGGCCATACCGTCCATTTCGTGGTAATACATAGACTTCAATTTACACGCCAAATCAAGTAAAGGTGATGGCCAAAGAGGTGCCGATCAAGTAAAGGTGATGGCCAAAGAGGGTGAAGAACGGCGTCTCTCCTGTCGCCGAATGGATGGAGTTACGAATCGCGACTTCGATTTCAAGCAAATGTGCATCCCACTCCCGATGGTCATCGTTCAGGTAGCTGCGGATTGCGGCCAATACACTACGATTCACTCTTTCCGCTGCATTGCTTGATGAGTATACGGGTGTCCCCGTTGCTCCCCGTTATCCGAGTGGATAACTTCTGGCACTCCGAACTTGCAAAATACCTCCTGCACCAGGAATTCCATCACGGACGCCGCTGATGCCTCTCGCATCGCCTTAAGGATAGTGTACTTCGGAAATGGTCCACCACGATGAAAATATAGGCGTGTCCTCTCCTCGACCGTGGATACTTCCCTAGGAAATCAACATATATTTTCTGGAAGGGCCTCTCCGTCTCCACCTTTTCCCCGATTCCCACTTGCATGCGATGATTTGGCGCCTTTTGTCTCCTTGCAAGTTTCGCATGCTCGCAGATAATCCCGGACTTTCACGGCCATTCCCGGCCAATAATATTGCCTGCGGGGAACTTCCAGGGTCTTTGCTTGTCCTCCGTGCGCTGCTGTTGGTTCTTCGTGGGCCCGTGCTATCAACATCCCTGTCAGAGCTGAAGGAACCCACTCCGATCCTTCCATCTCGTCACTGGGGCATTTCTGTGTAACCCGCTTGAACAGCAAACCATCCTTCGTCTTGATTCTTGGTACTCGTCCGCATCGAACGCCGTTGTCTCGAAACCCAGCAGATCGGTGGCAGCCATATGGACCTCTCCCACGCTGCGCGAGAGCATATCTGCTACCACGTTTTCCGACCCCTTGCGATGCTCCATCGCGAAATAATAGCCTTGCAGCTGTAGTGACCATCTGGCCAGCCTTCCTGAGAGATCCTTCATGGTCATTAGCCACTTCAGACTCGCGTGATCGGTTATGCAGGTGAAAGGCATATATGCATATGCAGGTGAAAAGCATATCTATATACGGTGGGAATTTCCTAATAGCCATGATCGCTGCCAAGCACTCCTTCTCGCCTTTTGGACTTTGCGTGACACGAGCCGCATGCCTGCCAGTTGGTGTTCTTTGAATATCCTGTTTCTGCCCTCGATGTATCGGCGCATCCTTTCCTCTAGAGGTACCGTATTCTTTATGCTCTTGTCTATGTCCTTATTAATTATTTTTTTTCTTCATATAATGGACTTCTTAATGTCTATGCTTTGCTGTTGTGGTCTGTCTGCCTGTGGCAATGCCACCTCGTGGACGCGAGGCCTGAAAGTGGCGGAAGGCGTTGGCTGTTGGTAGTTTTTCCGCCCTCGACGCCTAAAACTGCGCTCCACTTCTGCTGCATCGTCCCGAAGCTCATCCACGGTAAATATGTCCATAGCGTAGACATAACGTGCGACACTCTCCTTGAGACCCTTTTTTATTACTTTTACCAGTTGTCTCTCCGCCATGGGCTTGTTGAGTCTCGACGCCAGTCTACTCATTTGGTGGACATATTCCTCGACGCCTTCCCCTGGCTGCTGTTCCCGTTGCAGGAGCTCGTGCAGGAGGTCATGCTCCGTCTGGTGGCTGCGGAAACGGTCCAGCAGCGCCTGACGCAGTTGCATCCAGCTGGTCACGGTCGAGTGGTGTACATGCACCCAGTACCACTCCCTCGCTCTCCCGGAGCGCATGGAACGTGCCCAGGATCTCCGACCACGGACATCGGAACTGCCTCTGAAGGAACTCGAGCCTGAATATGAAATCCTCTACGGAGTTGTAGCGGTCCTCGGCGTCAAAGGACACGCCCCACCGCTCGACTTTGATGTTCGGGGTCGGGCTCACGACGTTGACATAATCCGTTTCCGCATGGTCATCCATCGGCCCGTTATACGGTGATCCACGGCGTCTATCCGCAGCCCTTGGCCACGGTTTCGGAATGCTGTTTCTTTTTTCTTCTGGACGGAAGCGCGGTGGCGGCATCGGCGAGCGAAGATCTGGGCATGCGCTGCCCTTTGGAATTGCTCCGCGAAGGATTTGCTAGGCGTGTCTGGGCTACTAGGCGTGTCTATTTGCCGTCTTTGCTCGTTCGACACTCCGATTGATTCAGATGCGGCGTTCAGCGGCCTATTTACAGCAATCAGTAGCTTCATCATAGCCAGTTGGCTCTGACGCATCTCATCCTTCAGTGATTGCGCTACTTTGGTCTCGTAAAACTTACGTTATGTATTCGCCACTTGTGCAACCGCTACGTTTACCGCCACCTAATCACGCTGTCCAAATTTCTTTCTAGTGCGTCTGGCTGCTGCTCAACACCGTCTTTGCCGTCGACTGGATCGTCATCCATTTGGCTTCGGATTTTGTCGATCCTGCTGGGCGTCCGTAGGAGTCCCTTATTTCCCATCGACATCTGCGGACCGACTGCACCCTCTCCATCGGTGGACCATGTTAAGTCCCACGCCTCTGGCACTGACCCCATCGACCGAAAGTGGTGCCCACCAACATCTTTTTCCTAGTTTTTACTCATTTTTATTTTTATTTTATTTCGTTGCAGGGTAACGTACAACCAAAATTTACCTTTACTTTACTTTACTTTTACTTTAATTTGTAATACTTGTGTGTGTGGGTGTGCGGAAGCAAAAATGTGTATGTGTGTATCTTAATATTAATAATTTGTAATTTCAATGTTTATATCTAAGAATTAATATAATTAATATAATCCTGAATAAATGTTAACACTAAAATTATAATAAGAAAATTTTGTAAATATTGTGAAAATAATAATAAATAACATGAAACAAAAAATGTAATTAAATAAATGCAAAGAAAATATTTGTGTATTAGTTAATATTTTCTTTTTCGGCAGATCAAAATAAGGGAGATAGAACGACTTGTCGCCGGTGGACTCTATAACGACTTTTGCGCTTATGGGCCTTGCTCTGTTGGACAAAACAAAACACACTACCTAAAAAAGTGTCAAAGGCGTACCTCTACCGAGGAAGGAAGACCCCCTGGACACCGAATAGGAGATCCGTATAACTGGCGCCCAAATTTACCAAGAACCACAGTCTAGTTGACAGGGTAGTTAAGCTACAAAAAATGTATGTTTGAAAAGTTGTTTCTACGGCATCCCATCAAGTGTCCCTAGCAAAACCAATAACAAAAAAACAAGTGAAAAAAAAAATTCATTGTTGGCCACGTAAAGGTTGCAAAATTCGGGTTGACCAATTTTTCGTTGCATACTTTCGGTACATGCGATTTTTATTGCATACCCCTTTAGGGAAAAATTAAGGAAATTTCCTACAAGAAAACTTACGTGCAGAAATTCATAGCAGGACTTAAAAACCCATTAAAATGGACAGTTAAGGCCCAACAACCCAAAACCCTAAAACAAGCTTACGAAGTCGCAATTGAACGTAGGGATGAATACATTAGATACAGCGAAATAAAGGCATCATATAGACAAAACCAAAATCGCGGCGGACGTTATAGAAGTAATCATAATACTGGACGTAACTTTGCTAACCCAAATCAACAGAATAATTACAGGAATGACACACAAGAAAGGAGATACAACAACTATAACCAACCACGTGACGAAAACCGAAATGCATATTACGGACGCCAACAAAACAAAAGAGGTCGTTTTTGTTGCACAATCGTAAGATAGAAGTCGCCAAGGGTCAGTTAGATAGGGTACCTCAACCTATTCAGGCAGAACCCAAACAACTAACAACGGAAGAATAGAATATATCCCATCAAGAGTCCCTAGCAAAACCAAAAACAAAAAAAACAAGTGAAAAAACAAAATTCATTGTTGGGCACGTAAAGGTTGTGAAATTCGGTTTGACCAATTATTCGTTGCATACTTTCGGCACATGCAATTTTATTGCATACCCCTTTTGGGAAATAAATATTGCATACTTTTTATTGCCTAGCTTATAAAACAAACATTGCATATCTTTTAAACATAAAAGTTGAATACGAGAGGACAGTTGGGAGGAAGAACGAGCAAGCCCGATAGTAGATCAACCGTTAGCTAGTCCCCAAATAAACAGCATCATGGACCCCACTCAGATCCAAGCACTTGTCGAAAATGCCTTCAGACAGGCATTAGCACGACAACAGTCTCAGTTTCAAACTCAGATAAACTCCCTAGCTACTCGGGTACAAAGCTTGCAGGTGGAAGCACCGCAAATCGTCACGTACGAAAAGGTTCCTGTGAATCCTGAGGTTAGGTGTGACTTACCACTAGCCATAATCAAGTCCGTGCCAGAGTATGTGGCACCCAAGATGAATATGTGGCCTGGAGGCAATCGGCCATATACGCTTACGACCTGTTCAAGCCCTATAACGGCAGCAGTGCTCACTACCAAGCTGTAGCCATCCTACGAAACAAAATGCGAGGCGCAGCTGGAGCCTTACTCGTATCTCACAATACTGTGTTGAATTTTGATGCCATTTTGGCTAGGTTAGACTGCACGTACTCGGACAAGACATCCCTACGCCTACTGAGGCAGGGATTAGAGATGGTCAGACCCCAACATCCAAATACCTCTACTTACTGATGTTTCTCAGTCCAACTCCCAACTCCCTGCGCAAACGTCAATTCAAATTTAAGCTATAGTGAGGAGTCTACATACCGCTGTCAGTCGATTTTTAGCAAAGATTTCGGACAGAATGAACTGGCCTATCCCCTTTCTCCTTTTTTGAAATTGGGCGCCATTATGTTACGGACTGCTTTTTCTCGATAGGGCCGCGCTAGCTCAGCAGCACTAGTGGAGGGGTTTTTCCTCCAGCCCTGCAATCCGCACCAAAACATCTCTAAGAAAAAAAGATAAACAAACCAAACAGTAAAAACATATATTGCACATATTTTCACATTTGTTTAGTTTATTTACAGGGACAGCTACTTTCCGTGGGACAACAACACACAACATCGGTCATTGGTGACTGCCAAGTCACCGCGCACCCACCCAACCATGTGATGGTCCTGCTCAGAAGTCTCGGAGCATCAAGCACCAAATCGCAGAGTCCGTCCTGGCCTTCTAAGTCCGCCCCATCTCCCCCAAAAAGTTAATTTTGCACATCATTATAAATTTAAACATTTATTTAACACTAATAAACCTCACTTTCATGACTAACCCCCACGTGGGAAACTGAACGCTAACACTGAAAACTTATGTTCTACTAACAAATTCTTGATTATAACTAAAGGGACATTTTCATTTTATATTAGGTGGCCACTTCGCCTATAATTGGGACTGCTAGCGGCAGATGGTGTTACTGGCTAGCGCAGGCGAAGATTTAGGCCAGTTGTTGGCGTTGTAGTTGTCGGTTGTCTGCTAGCGCTGCTGAAGTCGCAGCAGAGTCAGGTGCTAAACTGCCGAGGCGTTAACCTGCCATTATGGCAGCAGTTTGGCGGCAGATTCTCGGTATTGATTACGACGGTACGGCTGACACGTTTCCTGAACAGCTGGATTTTGCCCTTTCCCCTATGCGAGAAGTAACTAGGAATACCAATATTATGGTATAACTCTTCACCTCGAAGCCGCTTAAACAATGGGCAAAATCCTGGCCGTCCATCACAATACCACACGACACACCTGGACACTCTACACTTTGCTCGGACTGGTAGCGTGCCTAGCAGTCATCTTATGGTTGCATCGACGAACGAAACACATCGTCCATGTCCACGAAGATTATCGGCTGCCGATCTACGCCCCACCCATACCTTCGTTATGGCCGTCGCTTCGAACTGGGGAGGGAGGAGTTACCACCCCACGCCTCTAACAAACAACATTGTCGGCCCGGGACCCGGCTGACCAAATGCTATATATGTATGTCGTAGAATGGGTCAATATTGCCCATTGTACATGCAAGTGCAGTTGTAAGAGTGTCCATACAAATTTTGCAATGCACAGCAATTGAGCGAAAGAGACACACTCAGTTGCTGAATAAGGTCTGTTCGTAAGGCACTGACTAAATAGGAAGTGCGGGATGGCGATATTCGTGAGATATGTACGGAGATTTTCTGTCAATAAACTTTACTCTGGTTTTGAAGTTCAAAAGATCCAGTCGTGTTCATTTTTTCCCGTTGCCAATAAATTCAATTTGTGCCTAAATATGTATATGCACCCACACTTGAAACTCTCCAATTCCACATTATATAATCATAAACAACGCGTACTAGTGTAAAACTCGCAAACACACATTCATTCAGCCTAATGTTTACAGCGAGCCAACTGAAACAAGAAAGCTTCATCACCCGGGTCTCCGCCCAATGTTTACAGCGAGCCAACTGAAATAATAAAACTTTATCGCCCGAGTTTCCGCTCAGCACTTGCCTCAGGATTCTCCAATTACCCCTATTTATCGGGAACCTCTCCCTCTCTCAATGAGAGAACATTAAAATCAAATTAGCTAAACTCTCTTAAAGAGTTTATTCCCTTAACACCCACTCTGCCTATATAAGCCCAGGCACTCGTCTAAGATGTAGTTCAGTAAACTTTCAGTTTAGTTCTGTTCAGTTCAGCTTATATCTGTTCAGTTCAGCTCAGTCCCGAGCACCGAGTACGTTATCAACTGCGATAGCCCGCTAAAGTCTGTTTCCACTTCGAAATACATTATCTAATCCTAGTGATAATCTAAAGGCTCTAGTTCTTCCTTTGGAAGTAAATAAAAAGTGTTTAAGTAATAAACCTAAAAACAACTGTGTTTTTATTTTTTTTACTAAGCCCTCGGTCTGAATTCGTAAATGGCCCAGCCGGTAGGATGAAAAGAAAAAGTTGTGCGACTCGTTTACCGATATCAATCTAGTGATAAAAGATCCTTGTATGACTAAGCGTATCTTTTTGTGATTGAACCACGCGAATTGGCGCTAAGGTAAAAGTCCATCGTAATTCAATAAAATCTATTTATCCGCCAAAGAACTTCACGTATAATTGGTAATTGACACGCAATAGTCAATCTACTGCATACAAAGAACCATAAAAGTGTAAAAACAACCAACCATAAAAGTGTAAAAACAACCAACAAAAAAAAAAACTCTGCTAAAACAAAACAACAAAATCATGGCAACCGAACAAATCCAACTGTTGTCGGAGCCCCACCTGAATCAAGCGTTAGGTCAAATTAGACAAATACCTACATACAGCGGAAACACTCAAGAGCTCAGTGGCTTTATCAAAAAGATCGAGATCGTACTTCAATTATACCCAACAACTGACACCAGACAGAAGCATGTGTTCTTCAGTGCAATTGAGATGCAACTCGCAGGAGATGCCCAACGCGTATCCCACCTATCCGGAGCCAGAAACTGGCCAGACCTGGTGAATACCCTCATCAATGAGTACAAAAACCGACACCATGTGAGGAGCTGCTTCGACGTCTCTACAACACGCCCTTCCCTGGAAATATCCGTAAGTTCGTCGAAGATCTAGAAATTAAGTCATTTACCATATCAATCAAACTCATGTTAGAGAACTATATTAACAACACTATAGTTTACACGAATGCGTTAAACACTACAATTAAAACAAGAACGTAAGGCTACAGTCGGGCGCACGACAGTAAGATACCCTTCTCCCAATTTTTAAAATCCGTTACAAGCGTGTAACTATACTCATAATTTCAAACAAAAATTCTGCACAAATTCTTCTACTACATATAGCTTACTCGCTCGCACTCACACAGCGACGCGCGTTAAGAGTAAAGCGACACGACGCAACGTCGACGTCGGCGTCAACTGCTCAAAGCAGCGCGTCGGCTGCCGCTCGTACCAAACTTTTGTACTGAAAAAGTTAGTATACCCTTTTTTGACCATTTTCAATGGTCGAAGGGTATCAAAATGTAACCAGGAGAGAGTTAGCTGATAGGCTATTTATGACTCTTGCTAGATCCGATATATCAACAGTATCCAAAGTCAAACAAGTAGCGCAAGAAGAAGGCGTATACGAAGTAACTTATAACGACCGAACAAAACCCAAAAATAATTCTAACTCAAATCCTTCCCAAAACTCAAAGAGTAAAGGAAAAAATCAAAATTTCGTGAGAAATGCAATGCATGACACAAATAAATCTTATCCAAGCACTAGTTCCAAACCAGTGGAATCGAGCCCATAAGCTTTCAGTGACTTTAAGCAAAAACTAAATTTAGGTAAAACCCAAAATTCCCTTAAATACCAACAACAAGGTAGCAATGCACCAAACCCTCCAGTTAAAAGGCAAAGAGATGGACACAGGCGAAAATTTTACTCAACCAGCCTCGGAATCGGAAAGCAATTCAGAGGAAGAGGCAACACATTCTTAAAAATTAATTAAAAAATTAGTAGACACTGGTTCATCTATCAATATTAAGAAACAAAATTTTTTTTAATTTCCCAACCAAAGTTATGAACAAGAAGTTTATTTTCTACATAGGCATGTCACCGGACGAATTCGAAACGGAACTCAACAGTTCAATTGTGAACGAGTCGAGAACGACATCGGGAAGTACGACAAGAGTATGCCTGCGTACTACTTACTTTTCGAGTGGCTCTTTATCAGAAGCTCGGACAGCATCCCCATCTGGCTAAAATCTGGTATAACAGCCACGTTCGAAGTGTTTACAAGGACACCCAAAATGGTTTCTCGGCGGTCGTCGTTTATCAAGCCGCACGTCTTGCCATTTACGACCCGGACCGAATTACGTGTGGGCTTTATGCCGGCGATGACCATCTGCTCTTTGGTCACAACATCTCGTATGATTCAGCCGGCGAATCCGCGGACCTGTTCAACTTCGAGCCAAAAACCCTCCTTACTTCTGCGGAATGTTCTTTCTGCAGAACGGTCCCTTTCTGCACGTGGTGCCGGACCCAGTGCGCACTGTCACGGAAATGGGTCGTCCCGATCTCCGAAACGCCTCTCATGTGGAAGAGTTCAGGAGGTCTATGATCGACGTAGTAGCCCCTTTAAACAATTTACTCATCGAAAGAGACCTTAATGCGGCAATCACCGAAAGGTACAAAACACCAATCCCGAACCACAACATCCTAGTAGATTTGATACTAGCTCTATCTGCCTCACGGGACGACTTTTCTCAACTCTATTCGTCTCAAGCTCATTTTGTGTTGAATCACGACCCTTCAACTCCCAGACTTGACATTTGAAATGGCGCCCGAACAAATGTTCGTGTCCTTCACCGTGCGCAAGCAGGTGAGTATCGCCGCCAGTGTCACGAAGGCGACCGAAAAAACGGTCGTTTTATTCGATCGCGCCTTCCTGACCGACCATACTGCTCTCGTCGACAACATACGTGTGGAGGTGGACGTTTCCGGTCGTCTGGCGATACTCTCTGCTGGCGCACAAAACTCCTTCACCTTTTTCCGACTATTGTCGTTACCTTCCTAGCGGCTTCTCTTACCGCAAAGTGAACGACGTAGTCGAACTTCTTAACTAAATTCTCTGTACTCTATCTATTTCTTTCTGTTTTAATTATACCCTTCGACCATTGAAAATGGTCAAAAAAGGGTATACTAACTTTGTGCAAAATGTATGTAACAGGCATAAGGAGGCGTGGCAGACCCCATAAAGTATATATATTCTTGCTCAGGATCACAAGCCGAGTCGATTGAGACATGTCCGTCTGTCCGTCTGTATGAGACAACAGATCTACGCTATTAAAAAAGCTAGAGACACCAAATTTGGCATGAATGTTTCTATAATACAGAATGTTTCTATAGGCAGATCAAGTTTATGTCAAATGTTTGATACCACGCCCACCGCCCCTGCAAATCGGTTATTTGCGATTATTAAGCAAAGTATTAAACCCATTACGTTCTGCTTTGGTACGTATAAAGCTAAATGCAATGTGAACATATTCTCCAAATTACAATCCGTTCGGACCAATAACACAGAAGTTATTAAAGTCAACGTTTTCAGTACAAATGTTCGGTACGAGCAACAGCCGGCGCGCTGCTTTGAGCAGTTGATGCCGACGTCGACGTTGCGTCGTGTCGCTTTACTCTTAACGCGCGTCGCTGTGTGAGTGCGAGCGACTAAGCTAGTGGAAGTATTTGTGCAGAATTTCTGTTTGAATTTATGAGTGTGGTTATACGTTTGTAACGGATTTAGAAAATTGGGAGAAGGGCATCTTACTGTCGGGCGCCCGACTGTAGCCTTACCCACTTGTTACCCCTGGCTTTGTTTTCAGTTCTTCCCAACTTTGTTTCGAACTGTATCGCTTCTAATTGGAGAGCGAACATTTTCTTTTAATTCAAAAAAAAGAAAAATATCCATTCTACACCCACACTTGAAACTCCCAATTCCACATAATATAATAATAAACAACGCACACTATTGTAAAACTCACATACACACATTCATGTCTAAGTACAAAATGAAATAAAAGAACGAGAGCCCTTCGGATAACTTTGGTTCCTACACATCATAAAACCAAAAACGCGAACAATAACAAATAATTGCCTCTAATTGTCGGACACCGAACCGGGAAGACGGCAACTGGAGCACCGCATCCGGCCGAATGCTGACATAGCATACAAAGTTCCACAACAACATTGTCGGGCAAGGGACCCGGCTGCCCAAATGCTATATATGTATGTCGTAGAATGGGTCAATATTGCCCATTGTACATGCAAGTGCAGTTGTATGAGTGCCCATACAAATTTTGCAATGCACAGCAATTGAGCGAAAGAGACACACTCAGTTGCTGAATAAGGTCTGTTCGTCAGGCGCTGACTAAATAGGAAGAGCGGGATGGCGATATCTGTGAGATATGTATGGAGATTTTCTGTCAATAAACTATACTCTGGTTTTGAAGTTCCAACGATCCAGTATTGTAAAACTCACATACACAAATTCATGGGTAAGTACAAAATGTAATCAACGAACGAGAGCCCTTCGATTAACTTGGGTTCCTACAGATCATAAAACCAAAAACGCGAACAATAACAAATAATTGCTTCGAACCCGATCATCCAAATATTTATCCCAAATTCGATCACTTGGCTAGCCCAATGTTTACAGCGAGTCAACTAAAATACTAAAGCTTCATCTCCCGAGTTTCCGCTCATGATTCTCCAATTACCCCTATTTATCGGGAACCTCATCCTCTCTCAATGAGAGAACAGTAAAGTCAAATCAGCCAAACTCTCTTAAAGAGAACATTGAAATCAAATTAGCTAAACTCTCTTAAAGAGTTTGTTCTCTTAACCCTCACTCTGCCTATATAAACCCAGGCACTCGTCTAAGATGCAGTTCAGTAAACTTTCAGTTTAGTTCTGTTCAGTTCAGCTTAGATCTGTTCAGTTCAGCTCAGTTCCGAGCACCGAGTACGTTATCAACTGCGATAGCCCGCTAAAGTCTGTTTCCACTTCGAAATACATTATCAAATCCTAGTGATAATCTAAAGGCTCTAGTTCTTCCTTTGGAAGTAAATAAAAAGTGTTTAAGTAATAAACCTAATAACAACTGTGTTTTTATTTTTTTTTTACTAAACCCTCGGTCTGATTTCGTTAATGGCGCAGCCGGTAGGATGAAAAGAAAAAGTTGTGCGACTCGTTTACCGATATCAATCTAGTGATAAAAGATCCTTGTATGACCAAGCGTATCTTTTTGTGATTGAACCACGCGAATTGGCGCTAAGGTAAAAGTCCATCGTAATTCAATAAAATCTATTTATCCGCCAAAGAACTTCACGTATAATTGGTAATTGACACGCAATAGTCAATCTACTGCATACAAAGAACCATAAAAGTGTAAAAACAACCAATCATAAAAGTGTAAAAACAACCAACAAAAAAAAAAACAAAACAACAAAATCATGGCAACCGAACAAATCCAACTGTTGTCGGAGCCCCACCTGAATCAAGCGTTAGGTCAAATTAGACAAATACATACAGCGGAAACACTCAAGAGCTCAGTGCATTTATCAAAAAGATCGAGATCGTACTTCAATTATACCCAACAACTGACACCAGACAGAAGCATGTGTTCTTCAGTGCAATTGAGATGCAACTCGCAGAAGTTGCCCAACGCGTATCCCACCTATCCGGAGCCAGAAACTGGCCAGACCTGGTGAATACCCTCATCAATGAGTACAAAAACCCAGACACCATGTGAGGAGCTGCTTCGACGTCTCTACAACACGCCCTTCCCTGGAAATATCCGTAAGTTCGTCGAAGATCTAGAAATTAAGTCATTTACCATATCAATCAAACTCATGTTAGAGAACTATATTAACAACACTATAGTTTACACGAATGCGTTAAACACTACCCTTCTCCCAATTTTTAAAATCCGTTACAAGCGTGTAACTATACTCATAATTTCAAACAAAAATTCTGCACAAATTCTTCTACTACATATAGCTTACTCGCTCGCACTCACACAGCGACGCGCGTTAAGAGTAAAGCGACACGACGCAACGTCGACGTCGGCGTCAACTGCTCAAAGCAGCGCGTCGGCTGCCGCTCGTACCAAACTTTTGTACTGAAAAAGTTAGTATACCCTTTTTTGACCATTTTCAATGTTCGAAGGGTATCAAAATGTAACCAGGAGAGAGTTAGCTGATAGGCTATTTATGACTCTTGCAAGATCCGATATATCAACAGTATTCAAACTCAAACAAGTAGCGCAAGAAGAAGGCGTATACGAAGTAACTTATAACGACCGAACAAAACCCCAAAATAATTCTAACTCAAATCCTTCCCAAAACTCAAAGAGTAAAGGAAAAAATCAAAATTTCGTGAGAAATGCAATGCATGACACAAATAAATCTTATCCAAGCACTAGTTCCAAACCAGTGGAATCGAGCCCATAAGCTTTCAGTGACTTTAAGCAAAAACTAAATTTAGGTAAAAACCCAAAATTCCCTTAAATACCAACAACAAGGTAGCAATGCACCAAACCCTCCAGTTAAAAGGCAAAGAGATGGACACAGGCGAAAAGTTTCTTCAACCAGCCTCGGAATGTGAAAGCAATTCAGAGGAAGAGGCAACCCATTCTTAAAAATTAATTAAAAAATTAGTAGACACTGGTTCATCTATCAATATTAAGAAACAAAATTTTTTTTAATTTCCCAACCAAAGTTATGAACAAGAAGTTTATTTTCTACATAGGCATGTCACCGGACGAATTCGAAACGGAACTCAACAGTTCAATTGTGAACGAGTCGAGAACGACATCGGGAAGTACGACAAGAGTATGCCTGCGTACTACTTACTTTTCGAGTGGCTCTTTATCAAAAGCTCGGACAGCATCCCCATCTGGCTAAAATCTGGTATAACAGCCACGTTCGAAGTGTTTACAAGGACACCCAAAATGGTTTCTCGGCGGTCGTCGTTAATCAAGCCGCACGTCTTGCCATTTACGACCCGGACCGAATTACGTGTGGGCTTTATGATTCAGCCGGCAAATTCGCGGACCTGTTCAACTTCGAGCCAAAAACCCTCCTTACTTCTGCGGAATGTTCTTTCTGCAGAACGGTCCCTTTCTGCACGTGGTGCCGGACCCAGTGCGCACTGTCACGGAAATGGGTCGTCCCGATCTCCGAAACGCCTCTCATGTGGAAGAGTTCAGGAGGTCTATGATCGACGTAGTAGCCCCTTTAAACAATTTACTCATCGAAAGAGACCTTAATGCGGCAATCACCGAAAGGTACAAAACACCAATCCCGAACCACAACATCCTAGTAGATTTGATACTAGCTCTATCTGCCTCACGGGACGACTTTTCTCAACTCTATTCGTCTCAAGCTCATTTTGTGTTGAATCACGACCCTTCAACTCCCAGACTTGACATTTGAAATGGCGCCCGAACAAATGTTCGTGTCCTTCACCGTGCGCAAGCAGGTGAGTATCGCCGCCAGTGTCACGAAGGCGACCGACAAAACGGTCGTTTTATTCGATCGCGCCTTCCTGACCGACCATACTTCTCTCGTCGACAACATACGTGTGGAGGTGGACGTTTCCGGTCGTCTGGCGATACTCTCTGCTGGCGCACAAAACTCCTTCACCTTTTCCGACTATTGTCGTTACCTTCCTAGCGGCTTCTCTTACCGCAAAGTGAACGACGTAGTCGAACTTCTTAACTAAATTCTCTGTACTCTATCTATTTCTTTCTGTTTTAATTATACCCTTCGACCATTGAAAATGGTCAAAAAAGGGTATACTAACTTTGTGCAAAATGTATGTAACAGGCATAAGGAGGCGTGGCAGACCCCATAAAGTATATATATCCTTGCTCAGGATCACAAGCCGAGTCGATTGAGACATGTCCGTCTGTCCGTCTGTATGAGACAACAGATCTACGCTATTAAAAAAGCTAGAGACACCAAATTTGGCATGAATGTTTCTATAATACAGAATGTTTCTATAGGCAGATCAAGTTTATGTCAAATGTTTGATACCACGCCCACCGCCCCTGCAAATCGGTTATTTGCGATTATTAAGCAAAGTATTAAACCCATAACGTTCTGCTTTGGTACGTATAAAGCTAAATGCAATGTGAGCATATTCTTCAAATTACAATCCGTTCGAATCAATAACATAGAAGTTATTAAAGTCAACGTTTTTAGTACAAATGTTCGGTACGAGCAGCAGCCGGCGCGCTGCTTTGAGCAGTTGACGCCGACGACACAAATAAATCTTATCCAAGCACTAGTTCCAAACCAGTGGAATCGAGCCCATAAGCTTTCAGTGACTTTAAGCAAAAACTAAATTTAGGTAAAAACCCAAAATTCCCTTAAATACCAACAACAAGGTAGCAATGCACCAAACCCTCCAGTTAAAAGGCAAAGAGATGGACACAGGCGAAAAGTTTCTTCAACCAGCCTCGGAATGTGAAAGCAATTCAGAGGAAGAGGCAACCCATTCTTAAAAATTAATTAAAAAATTAGTAGACACTGGTTCATCTATCAATATTAAGAAACAAAATTTTTTTTAATTTCCCAACCAAAGTTATGAACAAGAAGTTTATTTTCTACATAGGCATGTCACCGGACGAATTCGAAACGGAACTCAACAGTTCAATTGTGAACGAGTCGAGAACGACATCGGGAAGTACGACAAGAGTATGCCTGCGTACTACTTACTTTTCGAGTGGCTCTTTATCAAAAGCTCGGACAGCATCCCCATCTGGCTAAAATCTGGTATAACAGCCACGTTCGAAGTGTTTACAAGGACACCCAAAATGGTTTCTCGGCGGTCGTCGTTAATCAAGCCGCACGTCTTGCCATTTACGACCCGGACCGAATTACGTGTGGGCTTTATGATTCAGCCGGCAAATTCGCGGACCTGTTCAACTTCGAGCCAAAAACCCTCCTTACTTCTGCGGAATGTTCTTTCTGCAGAACGGTCCCTTTCTGCACGTGGTGCCGGACCCAGTGCGCACTGTCACGGAAATGGGTCGTCCCGATCTCCGAAACGCCTCTCATGTGGAAGAGTTCAGGAGGTCTATGATCGACGTAGTAGCCCCTTTAAACAATTTACTCATCGAAAGAGACCTTAATGCGGCAATCACCGAAAGGTACAAAACACCAATCCCGAACCACAACATCCTAGTAGATTTGATACTAGCTCTATCTGCCTCACGGGACGACTTTTCTCAACTCTATTCGTCTCAAGCTCATTTTGTGTTGAATCACGACCCTTCAACTCCCAGACTTGACATTTGAAATGGCGCCCGAACAAATGTTCGTGTCCTTCACCGTGCGCAAGCAGGTGAGTATCGCCGCCAGTGTCACGAAGGCGACCGACAAAACGGTCGTTTTATTCGATCGCGCCTTCCTGACCGACCATACTTCTCTCGTCGACAACATACGTGTGGAGGTGGACGTTTCCGGTCGTCTGGCGATACTCTCTGCTGGCGCACAAAACTCCTTCACCTTTTCCGACTATTGTCGTTACCTTCCTAGCGGCTTCTCTTACCGCAAAGTGAACGACGTAGTCGAACTTCTTAACTAAATTCTCTGTACTCTATCTATTTCTTTCTGTTTTAATTATACCCTTCGACCATTGAAAATGGTCAAAAAAGGGTATACTAACTTTGTGCAAAATGTATGTAACAGGCATAAGGAGGCGTGGCAGACCCCATAAAGTATATATATTCTTGCTCAGGATCACAAGCCGAGTCGATTGAGACATGTCCGTCTGTCCGTCTGTATGAGACAACAGATCTACGCTATTAAAAAAGCTAGAGACACCAAATTTGGCATGAATGTTTCTATAATACAGAATGTTTCTATAGGCAGATCAAGTTTATGTCAAATGTTTGATACCACGCCCACCGCCCCTGCAAATCGGTTATTTGCGATTATTAAGCAAAGTATTAAACCCATAACGTTCTGCTTTGGTACGTATAAAGCTAAATGCAATGTGAGCATATTCTTCAAATTACAATCCGTTCGAATCAATAACATAGAAGTTATTAAAGTCAACGTTTTTAGTACAAATGTTCGGTACGAGCAGCAGCCGGCGCGCTGCTTTGAGCAGTTGACGCCGACGTCGACGTTGCGTCGTGTCGCTTTACTCTTAACGCGCGTCGCTGTGTGAGTGCGAGCGACTAAGCTAGTGGAAGTATTTGTGCAGAATTTCTGTTTGAATTTATGAGTGTGGTTATACGTTTGTAACGGATTTAGAAAATTGGGAGAAGGGCATCTTACTGTCGGGCGTCTGACTGTAGCCTTACCCACTTGTTACCCCTGGCTTTGTTTTCAGTTCTTCCCAACTTTGTTTCGAACTGTATCGCTTCTAATTGGAGAGCGAACATTTTCTTTTAATTCAAAAAAAAGAAAAATATCCATTCTACACCCACACTTGAAACTCCCAATTCCACATAATATAATCATAAACAACGCACACTATTGTAAAACTCACATACACAAATTCATGGATAAGTACAAAATGTAATCAACGGACGAGAGCCCTTCGATTAACTTGGGTTCCGCTGCATCACCTCGGAGGCTCGTCTTCTTCTTAACACCAGGTAAAGTAAGAAGAAGCCAATCAGACCGACGTTCAGGATGACACCTGCTGCGAACCAGACCATAGGCTAGCCTGCGGATTCAACTTCTTCCTTAAAACTTTGGATGGAGCGCAAGTTTTCGTTATTCATTCTGTATAGCAGAGGGATACTAAGCACCGGGTCGTGGCCGACGATGTTATGTAATGGAGACCTGACGATCCCTGGTTGCTTGCTTAGTGCCTTTCGATCGGGGAAAGGACTGTGTTTCGTCTATCATGATAGCATACTCGGAAAGGTTACTTGAATGTTTCAAAAGGTCACGCTGTTCAAATACCAGCACATCCCCATCTAACACGGGAATGTATTTGGCATGCGAGAAGTCGGTGATCCGAGCATTCGCTACCATCAGGGACATTAACATCATGAGGGTGAACCTGGAAATTAAAGACAAGGTGAGACTCCAGTGCTCTGGTTTTCCTTAACATAACTTATTAACTAACTGTAAAGGGAGCGCCTATTTGAGGTTCATGGACCACCCTCTCCTTAATAAGAACGTTCCCAGGTCTGCTTACACCTTCCGTTCCGTGCATAATGGGGTCAGCTTGTTTCCTTACCTCTTGTTGTTTTTTACAAAGACCTGTTCTCCTACCTCAAACACCCGGTTTTGTCTGGTCAGGTTACATCTTTCGATGTTGTCCTGCTTGGCTTTAACCAATCTGGCCTTGATGTTTAGGCAACTAGGCCTCTCACGAGTGACCGAGTGCACGGTTTTGTTATATTCTATCGGCTCTTCCCTCGAGCCATACAAGAAGTTCTGCAGCTTACCTAAAGCACTTACAATAGCCAGCAATTCCCTTTCGTTTGTGGCATAGTTTTGCTCGGGTGGTTTAAGGGTACAAGAAATCATGGCGATCGGCCTGCCTTCTTGAGACAGGATTGCACCGATGCCACTTGCCGACGCATATGTGGTGAGGTCAAAGGGCTTCTTGAAACCGGGGTATTTGAGTATAACATCCTCGTATGCTAGAATGTTACGCAGCCTTTGAAATGCGTACCGTTGAGTCTCATTAAACTCAACACGAATCTTTTTAGACATGTGTCTACTCACCGAACCATTTTCCCCTTTCAGGATACCTGTAATCGGACGGGCTATGGCGGCAAAGTCTTTGATAAAGACTCTGTAGTAGCTGGCTAAGCCAAGGAAAGATCTAATTTTTTAGACGCTATCTGATTCTGGGTATTCTTGAATGGCCTTCACCTTTTCCGGATCGGATTTAGTTCCGTCCTTGCTTACTATAAAGTCGAGGTAGTCTACTTTCTTTAAAGAACCTTGTCTTTTCCTGGCTTACTCTCATATTGGCATCGATTAGGCATTTCAGCACAGTATCGATGTGGCGGTCGTGGTCGAATTCGTTTTCTGAGAAAATTATTACGTCATCTACATAGACTTAACATATCTTCCCAATTTGTTCTCTTAATACATCGTCTAAGGCTCTTTGAAAAATGCTGCTTGCATTTCTTAAGCCGAATGGCATACGGCAAAATTCGTATTTTCCACCATTTACCGAGAACGACGTCTACTCACGTTCATGCTCCGCAAGGTATATTTGGTGATATCCTGACTTAAGATCAAGAGTAGTGAAGAATTTTGCCCAGATTCGCTAGAATCATGGGAATGCTAGGCATGGGGTAACGGTCTGGGATGGTCCGCTCATTGAGCTTCCAGAAATCTATGACCAACCTCTTTTTCGGGTTACCGAAGGCGTCGGTCCCCTTTTTGTCAACAACCCACGTCGGGCTGTTGTAGGGTGACCTTAATGGCCTGATAATGCCATCCTTTAGCAGTTGTTTGACTTCGTTGTTTACGAAGTCAGAAACACCCATGGGGTTTGGGTAAGCTCTCGAGTACACTGGTTTGTTGTCTACTGTACGAATTGTGGCAGTGACCGCGGTGTTGAAGGGGAGAGCTTCGTGTGAAGCAGAGAAGGCCTTTTTCCTTCTCAAGATTGTGTCCTTGAACTCCTTTTTAACGGAGGCAGGCACCACAATGTCATTAACGTCAGTGAAGTTTACACTAGAGCAGCTGAAATAATGAAGCTTTTCGCAAACGCCTTGATACTCCAGACAGTCCTCAGCTAGGTTCAACTTGACTCCAGCCTGTGTTAACAGGTCTAAGCCTATAATAGCGTCGAACGAGTTGAGCGAATTCAATAGGAAAAATTGGTAGGTGTGCTTGAAAACCTTCATAAAGCACTTTTGCTTGATTTCGGTGGAGCCATGTATTGAGCTCACCGAGAACGGACTGCCGACCGGCATTACATTTTTTAGCTCCTTTACGGGCCGCGCCGGTATCAATTAACATCTTTAAAGTTCTCCAGGCCTCTTCTATGGGAGGGGTATTAACCGGGGGTTTCCTCAGTTTTAGAAGTCTTGTGATCTTCTAACTTAGATGACTTGGGGTAATTTTGGACCCATTTTGTTTTAAGTGGGGTTTCCGCTTAATTTTTATAAAGGTTTTCTCCTTTTTTGGGGTAAATAGAGGGGATTCCTCTGTGTAAGATGACTTAGGGCACTCATTGGTAGCCTTGGACTCATCTGTTTGGGTGTGGTCGTAACACATTTTGAATGGATATCCATTTATATTGACTGTTTGAGTTGAGTAGTTAATTTGAGCATTAGTTGACTCTAAATAATTTCTACCTAACAGTAAGTCATATTTTTCGGAATAATTGTGAATAAAGAAAGTTTGTTTAGTAGGACAAAGTTTGGTTGAATGCAATGAAACGCTTTGGTTTAATAGTATAGTGAAATTTATAGTGTGGGCTTTTACTTTAGAAGGTTTGGTTGGGAATTTAAAAAAATTTTGTTTCATAATATTGATAGATGAACCAGTGATTTATTTGTGTCATGCATTGCATTGCTCACGAAATTTTGATTTTTTCCTTTGCTCTTTGAGTTTTGGGTAGGGTTAGAGTTAAATTATTTTGGGGTTTTGTTCGGTCGTTATAAGTTACTTCGTATACGCCTTCTTTTTGCGCTACTTGTTAAGAGTTTGGATACTGTTGATATATCGGATCTAGCAATAGTCATAAATAGCCTATCAGGTAACTTTCTCCTGATTACATTTTTTTAATTGTAGTGTTTAACGCTTTCGTGTAAACTTAGTGTTGTAATATCGATTTCTAACATGAGTTTGATTGATATGGTAAATGACTTAATTTCTAGATCTTCGACGAACTTACGGATATTTCCAGAGAAGGGCGTGTTGTAGAGACGTCGAAGCAGCTCCTCACATGGTGTCTGGGTTTTTGTACTCATTGATGAGGGTATTCATCAGGTCTGGCCAGTTTCTGGCTCCGGATAGGTGGGATACGCGTTGGGCATCTCCTGCGAGTTGCATCTCAATTGCACTGAAGAACACATGTTTCTGTCTGGTGTCAGTTGTTCGATATAATTGAAGTACGAGCTCGATCTTTTTGATAAAGGCACTGAGCTCTTGAGTGTTTCCGCTGAATATAGGAATTTGTCTAATTTGACCTAACGCTTGATTCAGGTGGGACTCCGACAACAGTTGGATTTGTTCGGTTGCCATGATTTTATTGTTTTATTTTAGCAGAGTTTTTTTTTTTTTTTGTTGGTTGTTTTTACACTTTTGTGGTTGGTTGTTTTTACACTTTTATGGTTCTTTGTATGCAGTAGATTGACTATTGCGTGTCAATTACGGATTATACGTAAAGTTCTTTGGCGGATAAATAGAGTTTATTGTATTACGATGGACTTTTACCTTAGCGCCAATTCGCGTGGTTCAATCACAAAAAGATACGCTTGGTCATACAAGGATCTTTTATCACTAGATTGATATCGGTAAACGAGTCGCACAACTTTTTCTTTTCATCCTACCGGCTGCGCCATTAACGAAATCAGACCGAGGGTTTAGTAAAAAAAAATATAAACACAGTTGTTATTAGGTTTATTACTTAAACACTTTTTATTTACTTCCAAAGGAAGAACTAGAGCCTTTAGATTATCACTAGGATTTGATAATGTATTTCGAAGTGGAAACAGACTTTAGCGGGCTATCGCAGTTGATAACGTACTCGGTGCTCGGGACTGAGCTGAACTGAACAGATCTAAGCTGAACTGAACAGAACTAAACTGAAAGTTTACTGAACTGCATCTTAGACGAGTGCCTGGGTTTATATAGGCAGAGTGGGGGTTAAGAGAACAAACTCTTTAAGAGAGTTTAGCTAATTTGATTTCAATGTTCTCTTTAAGAGAGGATGAGGTTCCCGATAAATAGGGGTAATTGGAGAATCATGAGACAAGTGCCTGAGCGGAAACTCGGGAGATGAAGCTTTAGTATTTTAGTTGGCTCGCTGTAAACATTGGGCTAGCCAAGTGATCGAATTTGGGATAATTATTTGGGTGATCGGGTTCGAAGCAATTATTTGTTATTGTTCGCGTTTTTGGTTTTATGATCTGTAGGAACCCAAGTTAATCGAAGGGCTCTCGTCCGTTGATTACATTTTGTACTTATCCATGAATTTGTGTATGTGAGTTTTACAATAGTGTGCGTTGTTTATGATTATATTATGTGGAATTGGGAGTTTCAAGTGTGGGTGTAGAATGGATATTTTTCTTTTTTTTGAATTAAAAGAAAATGTTCGCTCTCCAATTAGAAGCGATACAGTTCGAAACAAAGTTGGGAAGAACTGAAAACAAAGCCAGGGGTAACAAGTGGGTAAGGCTACAGTCAGACGCCCGACAGTAAGATGCCCTTCTCCCAATTTTCTAAATCCGTTACAAACGTATAACCACACTCATAAATTCAAACAGAAATTCTGCACAAATACTTCCACTAGCTTAGTCGCTCGCACTCACACAGCGACGCGCGTTAAGAGTAAAGCGACACGACGCAACGTCGACGTCGGCGTCAACTGCTCAAAGCAGCGCGCCGGCTGCTGCTCGTACCGAACATTTGTACTGAAAACGTTGACTTTAATAACTTCTGTGTTATTGGTCCGAACGGACCAATTCTCTAAATTCTCTGTACTCTATTTCTTTCTGTTTTAATTATACCCTTCGACCATTGAAAATGGTCAAAAAAGGGTATACTAAATTTGTGCAAAATGTATGTACCAGGCATAAGGAGGCGTGGCAGACCCCATAAAGTATATATATTCTTGCTCAGGATCACAAGCCGAGTCGATTGAGACATGTCCGTCTGTCCGTCTGTATGAGACAACAGATCTACGCTATTAAAAAAGCTAGAGACACCAAATTTGGCATGAATGTTTCTATAATACAGAATGTTTCTATAGGCAGATCAAGTTTATGTCAAATGTTTGATACCACGCCCACCGCCCCTGCAAATCGGTTATTTGCGATTATTAAGCAAAGTATTAAACCCATAACGTTCTGCTTTGGTACGTATAAAGCTAAATGCAATGTGAACATATTCTCCAAATCTCCGTTCGGACCAATAACACAGAAGTTATTCAAGTCAACGTTTTCAGTACAAATGTTCGGTACGAGCAGCAGCCGGCGCGCTGCTTTGAGCAGTTGACGCCGACGTCGACGTTGCGTCGTGTCGCTTTACTCTTAACGCGCGTCGCTGTGTGAGTGCGAGCGACTAAGCTAGTGGAAGTATTTGTGCAGAATTTCTGTTTGAATTTATGAGTGTGGTTATACGTTTGTAACGGATTTAGAAAATTGGGAGAAGGGCATCTTACTGTCGGGCGTCTGACTGTAGCCTTACCCACTTGTTACCCCTGGCTTTGTTTTCAGTTCTTCCCAACTTTGTTTCGAACTGTATCGCTTCTAATTGGAGAGCGAACATTTTCTTTTAATTCAAAAAAAAAAAATATCCATTCTACACCCACACTTGAAACTCCCAATTCCACATAATATAATCATAAACAACGCACACTATTGTAAAACTCACATACACAAATTCATGGGTAAGTACAAAATGTAATCAACGGACGAGAGCCCTTCGATTAACTTGGGTTCCTACAGATCATAAAACCAAAAACGCGAACAATAACAAATAATTGCTTCGAACCCGATCACCCAAATAATTATCCCAAATTCGATCACTTGGCTAGCCCAATGTTTACAGCGAGCCAACTAAAATACTAAAGCTTCATCTCCCGAGTTTCCGCTCAGGCACTTGTCTCATGATTCTCCAATTACCCCTATTTATCGGGAACCTCATCCTCTCTTAAAGAGAACATTGAAATCAAATTAGCTAAACTCTCTTAAAGAGTTTGTTCTCTTAACCCCCACTCTGCCTATATAAACCCAGGCACTCGTCTAAGATGCAGTTCAGTAAACTTTCAGTTTAGTTCTGTTCAGTTCAGCTTAGATCTGTTCAGTTCAGCTCAGTCCCGAGCACCGAGTACGTTATCAACTGCGATAGCCCGCTAAAGTCTGTTTCCACTTCGAAATACATTATCAAATCCTAGTGATAATCTAAAGGCTCTAGTTCTTCCTTTGGAAGTAAATAAAAAGTGTTTAAGTAATAAACCTAATAACAACTGTGTTTATATTTTTTTTACTAAACCCTCGGTCTGATTTCGTTAATGGCGCAGCCGGTAGGATGAAAAGAAAAAGTTGTGCGACTCGTTTACCGATATCAATCTTGTGATTGAACCACGCGAATTGGCGCTAAGGTAAAAGTGCATCGTAATACAATAAACTCTATTTATCCGCCAAAGAACTTTACGTATAATCCATAATTGACACGCAATAGTCAATCTACTGCATACAAAGAACCATAAAAGTGTAAAAACAACCAACCACAAAAGTGTAAAAACAACTAACAAAAAAAAAAAAACTCTGCTAAAATAAAACAATAAAATCATGGCAACCGAACAAATCCAACTGTTGTCGGAGTCCCACCTGAATCAAGCGTTAGGTCAAATTAGACAAATTCCTATATTCAGCGGAAACACTCAAGAGCTCAGTGCCTTTATCAAAAAGATCGAGCTCGTACTTCAATTATATCGAACAACTGACACCAGACAGAAACATGTGTTCTTCAGTGCAATTGAGATGCAACTCGCAGGAGATGCCCAACGCGTATCCCACCTATCCGGAGCCAGAAACTGGCCAGACCTGATGAATACCCTCATCAATGAGTACAAAAACCCAGACACCATGTGAGGAGCTGCTTCGACGTCTCTACAACACCCCCTTCTCTGGAAATATCCGTAAGTTCGTCGAAGATCTAGAAATTAAGTCATTTACCATATCAATCAAACTCATGTTAGAAATCGATATTACAACACTAAGTTCACACGAAAGCGTTAAACACTACAATTAAAAAAATGTAATCAGGAGAAAGTTACCTGATAGGCTATTTATGACTATTGCTAGATCCGATATATCAACAGTATCCAAACTCTTAACAAGTAGCGCAAAAGAAGGCGTATACGAAGTAACTTATAACGACCGAACAAAACCCCAAAATAATTTAACTCTAACCCTACCCAAAACTCAAAGAGCAAAGGAAAAAATCAAAATTTCGTGAGCAATGCAATGCATGACACAAATAAATCACTGGTTCATCTATCAATATTATGAAACAAAATTTTTTTTAAATTCCCAACCAAACCTTCTAAAGTAAAAGCCCACACTATAAATTTCACTATACTATTAAACCAAAGCGTTTCATTGCATTCAACCAAACTTTGTCCTACTAAACAAACTTTCTTTATTCACAATTATTCCGAAAAATATGACTTACTGTTAGGTAGAAATTATTTAGAGTCAACTAATGCTCAAATTAACTACTCAACTCAAACAGTCAATATAAATGGATATCCATTCAAAATGTGTTACGACCACACCCAAACAGATGAGTCCAAGGCTACCAATGAGTGCCCTAAGTCATCTAACACAGAGGAATCCCCTCTATTTACCCCAAAAAAGGAGAAAACCTTTATAAAAATTAAGCGGAAACCCCACTTAAAACAAAATGGGTCCAAAATTACCCCAAGTCATCTAAGTTAGAAGATCACAAGAAGGGTATAATTAAAACAGAAAGAAATAGAGTACAGAGAATTTAGAGAATTGGTCCGTTCGGACCAATAACACAGAAGTTATTCAAGTCAACGTTTTCAGTACAAATGTTCGGTACGAGCAGCAGCCGGCGCGCTGCTTTGAGCAGTTGACGCCGACGTCGACGTTGCGTCGTGTCGCTTTACTCTTAACGCGCGTCGCTGTGTGAGTGCGAGCGACTAAGCTAGTGGAAGTATTTGTGCAGAATTTCTGTTTGAATTTATGAGTGTGGTTATACGTTTGTAACGGATTTAGAAAATTGGGAGAAGGGCATCTTACTGTCGGGCGTCTGACTGTAGCCTTACCCACTTGTTAACCCTGGCTTTGTTTTCAGTTCTTCCCAACTTTGTTTCGAACTGTATCGCTTCTAATTGGAGAGCGAACATTTTCTTTTAATTCAAAAAAAGAAAAATATCCATTCTACACCCACACTTGAAACTCCCAATTCCACATAATATAATCATAAACAACGCACACTATTGTAAAACTCACATACACAAATTCATGGGTAAGTACAAAATGTAATCAACGGACGAGAGCCCTTCGATTAACTTGGGTTCCTACAGATCATAAAACCAAAAACGCGAACAATAACAAATAATTGCTTCGAACCCGATCACCCAAATAATTATCCCAAATTCGATCACTTGGCTAGCCCAATGTTTACAGCGAGCCAACTAAAATACTAAAGCTTCATCTCCCGAGTTTCCGCTCAGGCACTTGTCTCATGATTCTCCAATTACCCCTATTTATCGGGAACCTCATCCTCTCTTAAAGAGAACATTGAAATCAAATTAGCTAAACTCTCTTAAAGAGTTTGTTCTCTTAACCCCCCACTCTGCCTATATAAACCCAGGCACTCGTCTAAGATGCAGTTCAGTAAACTTTCAGTTTAGTTCTGTTCAGTTCAGATTAGATCTGTTCAGTTCAGCTCAGTCCCGAGCACCGAGTACGTTATCAACTGCGATAGCCCGCTAAAGTCTGTTTCCACTTCGAAATACATTATCAAATCCTAGTGATAATCTAAAGGCTCTAGTTCTTCCTTTGGAAGTAAATAAAAAAGTGTTTAAGTAATAAACCTAATAACAACTGTGTTTATATTTTTTTTACTAAACCCTCGGTCTGATTTCGTTAATGGCGCAGCCGGTAGGATGAAAAGAAAAAGTTGTGCGACTCGTTTACCGATATCAATCTTGTGATTGAACCACGCGAATTGGCGCTAAGGTAAAAGTGCATCGTAATACAATAAACTCTATTTATCCGCCAAAGAACTTTACGTATAATCCATAATTGACACGCAATAGTCAATCTACTGCATACAAAGAACCATAAAAGTGTAAAAACAACCAACCACAAAAGTGTAAAAACAACTAACAAAAAAAAAAAAAACTCTGCTAAAATAAAACAATAAAATCATGGCAACCGAACAAATCCAACTGTTGTCGGAGTCCCACCTGAATCAAGCGTTAGGTCAAATTAGACAAATTCCTATATTCAGCGGAAACACTCAAGAGCTCAGTGCCTTTATCAAAAAGATCGAGCTCGTACTTCAATTATATCGAACAACTGACACCAGACAGAAACATGTGTTCTTCAGTGCAATTGAGATGCAACTCGCAGGAGATGCCCAACGCGTATCCCACCTATCCGGAGCCAGAAACTGGCCAGACCTGATGAATACCCTCATCAATGAGTACAAAAACCCAGACACCATGTGAGGAGCTGCTTCGACGTCTCTACAACACCCCCTTCTCTGGAAATATCCGTAAGTTCGTCGAAGATCTAGAAATTAAGTCATTTACCATATCAATCAAACTCATGTTAGAAATCGATATTACAACACTAAGTTCACACGAAAGCGTTAAACACTACAATTAAAAAAATGTAATCAGGAGAAAGTTACCTGATAGGCTATTTATGACTATTGCTAGATCCGATATATCAACAGTATCCAAACTCTTAACAAGTAGCGCAAAAGAAGGCGTATACGAAGTAACTTATAACGACCGAACAAAACCCCAAAATAATTTAACTCTAACCCTACCCAAAACTCAAAGAGCAAAGGAAAAAATCAAAATTTCGTGAGCAATGCAATGCATGACACAAATAAATCACTGGTTCATCTATCAATATTATGAAACAAAATTTTTTTTAAATTCCCAACCAAACCTTCTAAAGTAAAAGCCCACACTATAAATTTCACTATACTATTAAACCAAAGCGTTTCATTGCATTCAACCAAACTTTGTCCTACTAAACAAACTTTCTTTATTCACAATTATTCCGAAAAAAATGACTTACTGTTAGGTAGAAATTATTTAGAGTCAACTAATGCTCAAATTAACTACTCAACTCAAACAGTCAATATAAATGGATATCCATTCAAAATGTGTTACGACCACACCCAAACAGATGAGTCCAAGGCTACCAATGAGTGCCCTAAGTCATCTAACACAGAGGAATCCCCTCTATTTACCCCAAAAAAAGGAGAAAACCTTTATAAAAATTAAGCGGAAACCCCACTTAAAACAAAATGGGTCCAAAATTACCCCAAGTCATCTAAGTTAGAAGATCACAAGACTTCTAAAACTGAGGAAACCCCCGGTTAATACCCCTCCCATAGAAGAGGCCTGGAGAACTTTAAAGATGTTAATTGATACCGGCGCGGCCCGTAAAGGAGCTAAAAATGTAATGCCGGTCGGCAGTCCGTTCTCGGTGAGCTCAATACATGGCTCCACCGAAATCAAGCAAAAGTGCTTTATGAAGGTTTTCAAGCACACCTACCAATTTTTCCTATTGAATTCGCTCAACTCGTTCGACGCTATTATAGGCTTAGACCTGTTAACACAGGCTGGAGTCAAGTTGAACCTAGCTGAGGACTGTCTGGAGTATCAAGGCGTTTGCGAAAAGCTTCATTATTTCAGCTGCTCTAGTGTAAACTTCACTGACGTTAATGACATTGTGGTGCCTGCCTCCGTTAAAAAGGAGTTCAAGGACACAATCTTGAGAAGGAAAAAGGTCTTCTCTGCTTCCCACGAAGCTCTCCCCTTCAACACCGCGGTCACTGCCACAATTCGTACAGTAGACAACAAACCAGTGTACTCGAGAGCTTACCCAAACCCCATGGGTGTTTCTGACTTCGTAAACAACGAAGTCAAACAACTGCTAAAGGATGGCATTATCAGGCCATTAAGGTCACCCTACAACAGCCCGACGTGGGTTGTTGACAAAAAGGGGACCGACGCCTTCGGTAACCCGAAAAAGAGGTTGGTCATAGATTTCTGGAAGCTCAATGAGCGGACCATCCCAGACCGTTACCCCATGCCTAGCATTCCCATGATTCTAGCGAATCTGGGCAAGGCAAAATTCTTCACTACTCTTGATCTTAAGTCAGGATATCACCAAATATACCTTGCGGAGCATGAACGTGAGTAGACGTCGTTCTCGGTAAATGGTGGAAAATACGAATTTTGCCGTATGCCATTCGGCTTAAGAAATGCAAGCAGCATTTTTCAAAGAGCCTTAGACGATGTATTAAGAGAACAAATTGGGAAGATATGTTAAGTCTATGTAGATGACGTAATAATTTTCTCAGAAAACGAATTCGACCACGACCGCCACATCGATACTGTGCTGAAATGCCTAATCGATGCCAATATGAGAGTAAGCCAGGAAAAGACAAGGTTCTTTAAAGAAAGTAGACTACCTCGACTTTATAGTAAGCAAGGACGGAACTAAATCCGATCCGGAAAAGGTGAAGGCCATTCAAGAATACCCAGAATCAGATAGCGTCTAAAAAATTAGATCTTTCCTTGGCTTAGCCAGCTACTACAGAGTCTTTATCAAAGACTTTGCCGCCATAGCCCGTCCGATTACAGGTATCCTGAAAGGGGAAAATGGTTCGGTGAGTAGACACATGTCTAAAAAGATTCGTGTTGAGTTTAATGAGACTCAACGGTACGCATTTCAAAGGCTGCGTAACATTCTAGCATACGAGGATGTTATACTCAAATACCCCGGTTTCAAGAAGCCCTTTGACCTCACCACAGATGCGTCGGCAAGTGGCATCGGTGCAATCCTGTCTCAAGAAGGCAGGCCGATCGCCATGATTTCTTGTACCCTTAAACCACCCGAGCAAAACTATGCCACAAACGAAAGGGAATTGCTGGCTATTGTAAGTGCTTTAGGTAAGCTGCAGAACTTCTTGTATGGCTCGAGGGAAATCAATATTTTTACCGACCACCAACCCCTCACGTTCGCTGTTGCCTATAGAAACACGAATGCCAAGATTAAAAGGTGGAAATCTTATATAGTCCAGCATATTGCCAAGGTTTTTTACAAACCTGGCAAAGAAAACTTCGTGGCAGATGCCCTATCTAGGCAGAATCTGAATACCTTACAAAACGAACCCCAATCAGACGCTGCGACCATTCACAGCGATCTGTCCCTGACCTACACGGTCGAAACTACTGATAACCCCTAAATTGCTTCAGGAACCAGATCATCCTGGAAGCAACAAGGTTTCCGCGCAAGCGAAACCTAGTCCTGTTCCGAAACAAAACTCGCCACTTGGTCAGTTTCACTGACAAGAGTCATTTATTGCAAACCCTAAAAGAAGTCGTTAACCCTGACTTTGTAAACGCGATTCATTGCGATTTGCCTACTCTAGCAAGTTTTCAACACGACCTCATTACGCATTTCCCGTCTACCCAATTCCGTTACTGCAAGAATGTCGTGTCAGATATATCCGATAGGAACGAGCAGTTAGAAATCATCACTGCAGAACACAATCGTGCGTGCCGAGCTGCGCAGGAAATATTAAACAAGTTCTTCATGACTATTATTTTCCAAAAATGGGCAGTTTAGCAAAGGTAGCTAATTGCAGGGTCTGCACACAAGCAAAATATGACAGGCACCCGAAGAAGCAAGAGCTCGGGGAAACACCTATCCCCAGTTATACTGGTGAAATGGGGCATATTTTCATTTTCTCAACCGACAGGAAGCTATTCCTGACTTGCATTGACAAATTTTCAAAATTTAATAATAATTTTCAAATTTTCAAAACAATAGTGAACATCACAGCACCCCTGCTGCAGATTATTAACCTTTTCCCAATATCAAAACGGTATATTGCGACAACGAACCCGCATTCAACTCAGAAACTGTCACCTCAATGCTCAAGAACAGCTTCGACATTGACATAGTGAATGCGCCCCCATTCCACAGCTCGTCCAATGGACAAGTTGAACGGTTCCACAGCACACTGGCAGAAATTGCCAGATGTCTGAAATTGGACAAAAAGACAAATGACACAGTAGAACTAATCCTAAGGGCAACGATAGAATATAACAAAACCGTGCACTCGGTCACTCGTGAGAGGCCTAGTTGCCTAAACATCAAGGCCAGATTGGTTAAAGCCCAGCAGGACAACATCGAAAGATGTAACCTGACCAGACAAAACCGGGTGTTTGAGGTAGGAGAACAGGTCTTTGTAAAAAACAACAAGAGGTAAGGAAACAAGCTGACCCCATTATGCACGGAACGGAAGGTGTAAGCAGACCTGGGAACGTTCTTATTAAGGAGAGGGTGGTCCATGAGGACAACCTCAAATAGGCGCTCCCTTTACAGTTAGTTAACAAGTTATGTTAAGGAAAACCAGAGCACTGGAGTCTCACCTTGGCTTTAATTTCCAGGTTCACCCTCATGATGTTAATGTCCCTGATGGTAGCGAATGCTCGGATCACCGACTTCTCGCATGCCAAATACATTCCCGTGTTAGATGGGGATGTGCTGGTATTTGAACAGCGTGACCTTTTGAAACATTCAAGTAACCTTTCCGAGTATGCTATCATGATAGACGAAACACAGTCCTTTCCCCGATCGAAAGGCACTAAGCAAGCAACCAGGGATCGTCAGGTCTCCATTACATAACATCGTCGGCCACGACCCGGTGCTTAGTATCCCTCTGCTATACAGAATGAATAACGAAAACTTGCGCTCCATCCAAAGTTTTAAGGAAGAAGTTGAATCCGCAGGCTAGCCTTTGGTCTGCTTCGCAGCAGGTGTCATCCTGAACGTCGGTCTGATTGGCTTCTTCTTACTTTACCTGGTGTTAAGAAGAAGACGAGCCTCCGAGGTGATGCAGCGGACCATCGACAAGTTCAGCTTGACCGAGGACAGTCAAAAAAAGTTCATATTCCCTTAGCAACTAAGTAGCTTCGCATAAACAATGCCGACGCGCCCCAATTGAGTTCAGCGATCTGTGCTGAGACCGTTCGGCGCTGGAAATCCGACACTTCCCATTTGGAGTGTTGCGCTGCGCCGCAAGGAATGCTGAGTCGGCTTTCCGCTAATGTCTTGGTCGCGCGATGCGTTGTAGGGTAAACTAAGCAAAGAATATTGTCTGTACTTTTAGTTCTTACAAAGCGGCTCAATAAACCACAGCTCGAGCATTGGCTGCGTCAGATGTGGCGGTAGGTTTGAGCGTATGTTGAAGCACTGCTCAAGCTGCTGTGGCTGGTGCATTTTTTGCTTGAGTATGCAACGAAGTATAGGCATACTATGTGGTTCGCTTATACTTGGACGGCATCGAGCCTTCCTCAAGAGGGTCTTTTTCGTTTAGGTGATTGCGTTTCTGACTTAAAGAGGATTCTATTTGTTTGTATTTAGCTCGTGTTATTGCTGCCGCCTTTTATCCTCTGCCTGCTGACAAAGCACTTGCTCTTGCCTGAATTTGGCTAGCAAGGTGGCCAAGTGCGTCTCAGCGGGATTTCGTTGAGTTTGCGTCAGAGAGATCGGTTGTTTTTGTGGTTGCTGCTTTTGATGCGACTGATGTTGCTTCTGGCTTCTCTGCCTCTGTCGCTGCTTTCCCTGGCTGCTCTGCTTTTGCTGGGACGATTGTGACCTCTGACGCTACTTCTGTCGCGGCTGGCGTTGCTTCTGCTGCGGTTGTTGTCCTGGCAGAAATGGTTGCTGTTTTAGATGCTGCTGCTGCTGGTTCGGCCGCTTCTGTTTCTGCTGTTGTGGTTGTTTTGGTTGTTGTTGCTGCTGTTGCTGTTGTTGCGATTTTTGGTTAAGATGTTGCCATTGTTGATGATTCTTCGGTCGCATCTGTTGGCCAAAACGCTGTCCAATGGCTCAAAAATTGTTGACTCGCAGTTTTGAGCGCAACAGCTTGAATGTAGGGCAGCCTTTGTATGTGCTTATGTATGACCCATCGCAATTTGCACATTTTCCTGGAATTTCTCGATCCTTTTTGCAGTCGACTGTTGGATGCCCTTCTCCGTATTTCATGCAACGTAATGCTCGACTGCAATAGTTTCGCGTGTGTTCGAATGCCTGGCATCGGGCGCAATGGACAGGATCACGCGAAGCATATGGCCGTTCTATCTTGACCTCCTGGTTTCCAATCTCTTTTGTTTCCAGGATCCTCTCGTGTCCTCGATCATGTTGTGGGCCTATTACAACCTCCCAGAGGTTTAGAGGTTTGCCGGAAAAGCGCTGCTTTACTACACACACAAAGCGTGTAATTTTGCTGAGTTGGGCGCTGATCCAAGGCACTCTGGTGTCTTTGTGGAAATGACGTATGAAAACGCGGAATCCTTTATCACAGGCAGGCTGGTGAGTGTGAACTGCAACGCGATGCTCTCTAAGCGTATCCATAATTGCAGAGTGTGACGCTAGCGAGTCGCACTGTACACGAATTCCATCTTCTTGCACTCGGTTGAAGTCCTGTTCCTGCATGCTTTGCTGTTGACCCAGACGTATATCGAATGTTGCTTGATGGCGGAGGGGGGGTGAGGTGAAAATTGCTAATTCGCGTGGTTGATGTGATGGCGATGCTGTCCGTTGAACGATAGGCGCTCATTATTGGGGGCATGGCGATTACGCTTCGCGCGCAATAACTTTCTAGAGCAGGTGGAGTCGGTTCCAGAAGAAGGGAAGGGCACTTTTAAAACACTTCTCTCTTCTAAGTGAATGGACGTGTTTTTTTCTGCACCCCGCTTTTATTAAATTTTGCCTGCAAACTGTTGCAGTTCCGCTGCAACTACAATAATAATAAACCTCGCTCTCTCGTCTTTTTGTGTGTGTGTGTGCCTACTCTCTCTCGCGCGCTCACACCCTAGCTTTGGCGTACGCTCTTCCTTTAACGCTTACTGTTCTTTTTTCCAATTTCGTTTTGTTCTTGCGATTTGGTTTTTGTCTTGTTACAGTAGTCACTCTTTATAATGAAGGGTATTGTCTGCAACAAAAAAACATGCTTAAAGCAAGTGACTGTTACTCAGCTAAGCATGTCTTGCTGGCTGTGTGACAATGTTGTCCACATACAATGTGGCGGATACACTGCCTCTACGGCTGATGCCGTATCTAAGCGCACTGGTCTGCGCTATTGTTGTGACCTGTGTCGGGAGGCGGAAAACGAGATGATTACTTTCATGCGGCAGACAAAGTCAGGGTTTCGTGAACTTTTTGGCAGTTTTCGAAAACTTGCCGATCAGTTCTCTGCATTGGACTCATTTAATAGTTTTAGGCTACTTAACTCATTTAGTGGCCTAAAACTATTAAATGAGTCGCTCAAACGCAAGAAATAAGCTCATGTGGCGAAATCTTTGCCTGCTGCCATTCCGCCTCCTCTCATTGACCAACCATGTACACCGGTGACTCAGCCGGTGATGTCGTTTACCACTCCTATGGTGACGAGATCATCGGTTTCTGAAAAGGTCATCGACGATTGTTTACAAATGGTGTCACATAAAGCTTCTGATGTGCCAGCTGTGGTTTCTTTGCTTATTCCACAGATTTTAGAAATACCGATGGCAAGTTCAATTTCTAAGAACATTCCCGCAGGTGCAATGCCTGTGGAGCCTAAAAAGGTTTTAGGTGTTCCACTTAGGAAGCAAATTTTCGTTTCCCCTGATCTTACATCTGAAGATGTAGTGGCTTATATTCAAGCCAAAATACAAGCTGCAGATTTAAAAGTGGAAAAATTTAAACTTTCGTATGAAAGGGACATATCGTCATTTAAAATTAGTGTCCCAGCTGAACTCTTGACCAACATATGTTCTCCCAAACTTTGGCCAGACCATGTAGTGGTTAAAGAGTTTGAGGCGAAAAATAAGAAAAATCGGAAACCGATTGCTTTAAATCTACCAATACAAGCATCATCATCTGCGCAAAAAAACAAAACAAAAAACTAAATGCTACTTTCCTTCTTACAAACGAAAATGTTAGAGGGTTATGTAGCAAACTTTCTAATCATTTTCTAAATAGCCTTTCCTTTACATCCCATGTGTTGGTATTTACCGAAACCTGGTTGAACCGGATATTCTAAGCTCCGAAGTTCTCCCAAGTAAATACTCAACTTACAGGCTTGATCGACCTGGCCGACTTGGTGGTGGGGTTCTGATCGCAGTAAACTTTGCCATTACATTGGAATTGTTAAAACCGGAGATTCAATATAGTATTGAATTTATTTGTGTAAAATTACACTTTCCCGGTTTTTCTTGTTTTATAACCTGCTCTTATATTCCGCCGTCATCGGAATTGTCAGTATATTTGCGACATTTATCTGTTCTATCTATTTCAATAAAGACTGTGTTCAACCTGTTATCAGACAGGGATTATTTTATAGTCCTCGGTGACTTTAATATGCCAGAATGTGAGTGGACATCAAGTGTTGATGAATCTTTCTTATTGCCTTCCCGGCAGCATGACCTTTTTGATGGTTTGTTTGATATGTCATTGTCGTGGCTGTGAAGTAGATAGAATCAACTTAGTTGATCTGGATTGATCCGATTAGACCGAAAATTAAGATTTTCCGAACATATTTCTAATATGGTCAATAAAGCCACGGGTGTTCTTGGCTTTATTAAGAGGTGGTCTAAGAAGTTTGACGATCCTTATGTATTAATGACCCTCTATACTTGACTTGTTCGTCCAATTCTGGAATTTAGATCTTGCATATGGTGTCCCCAGTACTCATAAAAAACGCATTGAATCTGTACAAAAAATCTTTTTACTTTTCGCCTTACGGTGCCTTAACTGGGATGTAAACTTAAGACTTCCTTCTTATGGCAGTAGACTTTTGTTGCTTAATCTAACATCTCTAGCTAACCGCAGAACCATGCTGGGTGTAGTATTTATTAATAACCTCATTCAAGGTGATATTGATAGTGTAGACCTAGATAGCCGGCTACACTTCTCTGTTCCTTGTAGAATAACAAGAAACTACTTACCACTAACTCTTCCTTATTGTAGGTCGAATTATGCCTTCACGATCCGTTTAGGGTATTATGCTCGGACTACAATAATCTATACTTTCTTATTGCTAACGCTTCTTCTGTTGCATGCCTAAAAGTTGAAATCCTGTCCTATCTTTCTAGAAATTAAGTAACCTTTCCTCGCAAATCTTTTCTATCTTTAGTAATAACTGCATGCCCGCGTTCTCTATTCGCGTTTCGAGTCGTACGTTCGGCGACTGTGCCCTCGGTCGGTTTGGTAGGAGGTGGACATTCGCTGTGTCTGGGATCCGCGCGTAACAAGCATCGGCTTGGTATTGCATGGACCACTTGATTATACATTCATTGTATCAACGTCAAAAAAAAAAAAAAAAAAAAAACGTGGGTGGAGGGGTGACGCATTTGTCTTCACCGTGTTTTGCACACGTTTTCGTAGTTTTCGGCGTTGCAGGTTCGTTTGGCAATAGGGTCGTAATGTGCATTCCTGAATAGGGGGCAAATAGCTCAATGGCCAGTGATCTGGACTCAGGTGAATGCCGATCAAAGTCCATGGGCGTATGGTGTCAAGCATATAGGCAATTTGAATTCCTAATTGGATCTAATTGTGTTTTGTCTGGTTGCTCTTGATGATGTCATTGGCTATGAGTCTGCGTCTGTGTTGGTAATGGCGATGCTGATGATGCTGTTGAAGGCTTCTGAACAGTTACACTTATTCGTGCATCAGTAGCTGTGTCTGTGTTGATTGTCGTCAATTTTTTGGCTTCAGGGAAGTGCTTTGAGGCCCTCTCGAGTCTTTGGCGGAGGGTAGAATATTTAATTTTCTTGATTGGTTTTCTTGCCATGTTGAGAGGATGGGAGAAATGAAGATACTCACGAGGTAAAAGTTTCCGCTTGATTTATGTACGTATACGTGTGTATAGGCGAGTGTGTGTGCGTGTGTTAGCGTGCGGATGTGTGATAATATTTGGCGCGAAAAGACGATGTACAATTCTCTCACTCGTTGCGTATGTGTAGGCGTATATGTGTGTATATGATTGCGCGAGAGAGAGAAAGTGTAGTCAGGATTCCTTTCCGATTTGGCGCGAAATGTGAGAGAGAGCGAGATCGCACGACCTTTGCACAGGAGAGAGATAGCACTGGCGATGGGAACAGTTTGCTTTTGTCGAATTTATTTGGCGCGGAAAAAGTTTGCACTCTGCACTCTACTATGCATGCATGCGTGTATGTGTGTGTGTGAGAGTGAGAGTGAACGCGCGATGGGAACAGTTTTCCTTTATCCCTGTATGTGTGTTTAGGCGCGAAATGATTTGCACTTTAAACTTTCTTGGCTGAGTATATGTGTGTGTGCAATGACGCGAAGAAAAAAAGTAAAAGTTTAAAAGTTTCGGCAAATTTTATACGCTTATTAGGGGGCGAGCGTATAGAATTATTGTTGAATTTTGATTTTTCTTCGTTGCACAGGATATACCTCGGTTTGTTCTTTTGTTAATTGTTTACAACAAAAAGGCACACATATAGAATATTTGGTTATATTCACAAATTGTCACATAGATTACAGCACTTTTTTTCCACGATGAATTTAAATTTATTTGCAAAGAAAAATAAATAAATTCACAAAAACATTTTGGTTGTTGTTGGAGCTCGGCTCAATTACAAAAAATAGTGAGAACAATGCAATGTAAATTTAAAATTAAAATTTATATTAACTTAAAGTTGAATTTGGCTGTGATTGATCCAAGTGTCTGTTTGGCGGCGGTCTGTTTTTGGCGGAGCGGACACGTCCGCGTATGTCGTATGAGTGTAGCTTAAGTGATCAAGACGCTGTTTGCAGACTTTTTTCAATCTACCTATTCCTCTACTAACTTCGACAATAATCTTCCATATCCGTACTTAACTCAAAGATCAAATTCCATTTCTTGTGATATGATCGATGAGGAATCATTACGGACTAATCTATGCTCTATTAATCCAATCTTCTCTACCGGCCCTGACGGAGTACCAGGATGCGTACTTAGATTTTGTGCCAATAGCTTATTTAGACCCATTTTCATTTATTTAACTTGTCTTTAGCATCTTGTACGTTTCCTCCAATCTGGAAAGAATCTTTTTCTATCCCTCTTCATAAAAACGGGTCTAAGTATGAAGTAATGAATTATAGGTGCATTTCCAAATTATCCTCTATTCCAAAGTTGTTGGAAAAAATTATTACTGTGGAGTTAACACATAAGTGCAAGTCACTTATTTCGCCACATCAACATGGCTTTGTAAAATCTCGATCTACTACCACGAATCTTCTGGAATTCACCTCAATAATTAATAAAGGTTTTCAGAAGAAAATGCAAACTGATGTGGTCTACACAGACTTCAGCAAAGCATTTGATTCAGTAAACCACTTACTTCTTCTTCATAAGCTTAATCTTATTGGTTTTTCCTACCCATTGCTCCTTTGGATCTCCAATGACTTAACTTGTAGGTCCCAAAGGGTTATATTCAAATGTTTGCTATCTAAGCCTGTCTCTGTATCTTCTGGTGTTCCTCAGGGCAGTCATCTTGGGCCTCTACTCTTTAACCTATTTATAAATATTCTTCCCTCTGTTCTACACTATTCTAATATTCTAATGTATGCTGATGATGTGAAACTTTGCTTAACATACAATGAACTGACCGCTAATTCACTTCAAGTCGATATTGACTCATTATACCCTTCGACCATTGAAAATGGTCAAAAAAGGGTATACTAACTTTGTGCAAAATGTATGTAACAGGCATAAGGAGGCGTGGAAGACCCCATAAAGTATATGTATTCTTGCTCAGGATCACTAGCCGAGTCGATTGAGACATGTCCGTCTGTCTGTCCGTCTGTCCGTCTGTCCGTCCGTCCGTCTGTCCGTCTGTAACGTTCTTCTTTGGTATGTATAAAGCTAAATGCAATATGAACATATCCTCCAAATTACAATCCGATCGGACTAAAAACACAGAAGTTATTAACGTCGACGTTTTTAGTACAAATGTTCGGTACGAGCGGCAGCCGACGCGCTGCTTTGAGCAGTTGACGCCGACGTCGACGTTGCGTCGTGTCGCTTTACTCTTTACGCGCGTCGCTGTGTGGGTGCGAGCGAGTAAGCTATATGTACTAGAAGTATTTGTGCAGAATTCTCTGTTTGAAATTATGAGTGTGGTTACACGTTTGTAACGGATTTGGAAAATTGGGAGAAGGGTATCTTACTGTCGGGCGCCCGAATGTAGCCTTGCTTTCTTGTTTTTTACTTGGTGTATCCGTAATTTGCTATATTTAAACTGTTCGAAGTGCAAGGTCATGTCATTTTATAGAAGTAATTCTCACGTTATCAACTATACCCTTGATCAATTTCCACTTAACAGAATTTTTGAGGTAATGGATCTTGGAATTCTTTTTGATCATAAGTTGAAATTTGATTGTCATATAACACACATTATCAATAAGGCGTATCGGGCTCTTGGCTTCATTAAAAGATGGGCTAAAGAATTTGAAGACCCTTATACGACAAAATTGTTATATACTTCTCTTGTTCGCCCGATTTTGGAATATGGATCCTGTGTATGGTCTCCTCAATACCAGGTCCATCAAGACAGAATTGAGTCTGTCCAAAAACAATTTTTGTTCTTTGCTTTGCGTCGCTTTAACTGGGTTTCTAGCGTAGATTTACCACCTTACTCAAGCAGACTCCTGCTAATTAACCTACCCTCCTTAACTAACCGTCGTATTATGCTAGGTGTTATGGTCATAATAAAACTAATAAAATACGACATCGACTCTCCTTTCCTGCTTAACCAACTAAACTTTTGTGTTCCTTCTAGGGTTACACGAAATTTTTTACCACTTTCTTTGAGCTTTTGTACTAATAACTATAGCTTGCATGATTCTTTTAGAGATCTCTGTGCCGATTACAATAAGCTTTTTAGAATAATCAACACGGAATCCTCCCTCTCATCTATCAAATTATCTATACTAAATTACCTAACCTTTTCACCTAACAACAATTAACTATACATTCTAACAACTAATACTAATCTACCGATCTGATTGGGTTTTACTGGGTTTTCCCCAATCCTTTGCAGCAAATGCTGGATCGTTTTTTTTATATATCCCAGCCTAAATAAACATATTTTTAATTAATTTATACTGTTTTTTAAAAAATTCAATTCATAATTTTCTTTTTTTTAATTTTAATTATAACTAATTTTAATTTAAACTAAAAAATGAATTCTATTTTCAAGTCGACTGCCTTAGTTGACGTTAAATAAATAAATAAATAAATAAGTGAGAGAGCCAATTGGTGAGAGGCCATGCAGAAAGAGGTGAAAAATGTAAATGTTAAGGAAAAGGCAAAGGGAAATCGAAATGGTAAAATTGCCTATCCTAACATAAATGTTAAAAGTAAATATTTAACTTAACATAACATAAAGTGTTTCTAGACTGGTATTGACATTAACATTGAACTGTAGCATTAACGGGGGCGGCTAACAGGGCATATGTAGAGTGATCGCAGTTGGCAGCACTGATTGCGAAAGACAAGAGACTGAGAGACTAAAATTGCGAATTGGCGTTAAAATTTAGGTTAAATTTGCAAGAGGACCGCGTCTGGTAAGTTAAACTTAATCTAATATTGCACTAAATTTAATATTAAACTAATCTAGGTCCATCGATGTCATCTTGTCGTCATATTGGCAGAAAGTTCAATGTAAATTGTTGTCCCAGATCGCGTAAGTAGGTGAGTATGTGTGTGTGTCTGTATATGTGTATATGTGAGCAGAAAGCACGCAGCATCGGCAAATTGAAAATTTGAAGAAAATTAACCAAATTGTGTGTAGATCCATATTAATTATATATTTTCCTTTTCAGAATCATTCCAAGCGACCATTGAAGCAGATTGGCATGAGATTGGGACGATCGCAGCAGTTTTCAAAGAATTCAAGTGAATGAATTTCGTCCATAGGCCGCAAGGGTGGAGTCGGTCGCTGCGGACTCGTATGGCCAGTAGGTGCATGTCAAGCGTGCCCAAAGTGGGCGCAATCACAAGAGGAGGTGACATCGGAGTCGGCAAGTAGAAAACAAGGGATCAGGCAACGAAATTTATGCCAAATGCAGATACGTATGAATTTGTGCAAAAATTTATGGACAAATGCATGTGCATCGTGTCCTATGCGTGTTGAAAGCTGCAGATTGATCCTTGGGCAGGTGAGGTGCCCCAAATGGGCGTATGTGGAAGCGTGGGCGTGGCTTGTGGCGTCATACGGCGTTGGAATAATCAGCTGGCGAGCAAGAGCCGTAAAACTGGTAAGTTTATATTTCAAAATTGGCAGAAATGGATAAACTTTCTGTATTTTCACAGATCTTGCCTCATCTGACGTTCCGGTCCTGGTTTGGAGGCGTTTCTGGTCCAGTGCATCCTTTGATTTCAAAATTGGCAGAAATGGATAAACTTTCTGTATTTTCACAGATCTTGCCTCATCTGACGTTCCGGTCCTGGTTTGGAGGCGTTTCTGGTCCAGTGCATCCTTTGATTGGTGTCAAATGGTGGGGTTGTCGTGTGAGTATGGTGTGAAGTTGTTTGTGTAACGCCGGTGTAGATTACAGCACTTTTTTTCCACGATGAATTTAAATTTATTTGCAAAGAAAAATAAATAAATTCACAAAAACATTTTGGTTGTTGTTGGAGCTCGGCTCAATTACAAAAAATAGTGAGAACAATGCAATGTAAATTTAAAATTAAAATTTATATTAACTTAAAGTTGAATTTGGCTGTGATTGATCCAAGTGTCTGTTTGGCGGCAGTCTGTTTTTGGCGGAGCGGACACGTCCGCGTATGTCGTATGAGTGTAGCTTAAGTGATCAAGACGCTGTTTGCAGACTTTTTTCAATCTACCTATTCCTCTACTAACTTCGACAATAATCTTCCATATCCGTACTTAACTCAAAGATCAAATTCCATTTCTTGTGATATGATCGATGAGGAATCATTACGGACTAATCTATGCTCTATTAATCCAATCTTCTCTACCGGCCCTGACGGAGTACCAGGATGCGTACTTAGATTTTGTGCCAATAGCTTATTTAGACCCATTTTCATTTATTTAACTTGTCTTTAGCATCTTGTACGTTTCCTCCAATCTGGAAAGAATCTTTTTCTATCCCTCTTCATAAAAACGGGTCTAAGTATGAAGTAATGAATTATAGGTGCATTTCCAAATTATCCTCTATTCCAAAGTTGTTGGAAAAAATTATTACTGTGGAGTTAACACATAAGTGCAAGTCACTTATTTCGCCACATCAACATGGCTTTGTAAAATCTCGATCTACTACCACGAATCTTCTGGAATTCACCTCAATAATTAATAAAGGTTTTCAGAAGAAAATGCAAACTGATGTGGTCTACACAGACTTCAGCAAAGCATTTGATTCAGTAAACCACTTACTTCTTCTTCATAAGCTTAATCTTATTGGTTTTTCCTACCCATTGCTCCTTTGGATCTCCAATGACTTAACTTGTAGGTCCCAAAGGGTTATATTCAAATGTTTGCTATCTAAGCCTGTCTCTGTATCTTCTGGTGTTCCTCAGGGCAGTCATCTTGGGCCTCTACTCTTTAACCTATTTATAAATATTCTTCCCTCTGTTCTACACTATTCTAATATTCTAATGTATGCTGATGATGTGAAACTTTGCTTAACATACAATGAACTGACCGCTAATTCACTTCAAGTCGATATTGACTCATTATACCCTTCGACCATTGAAAATGGTCAAAAAAGGGTATACTAACTTTGTGCAAAATGTATGTAACAGGCATAAGGAGGCGTGGAAGACCCCATAAAGTATATATATTCTTGCTCAGGATCACTAGCCGAGTCGATTGAGACATGTCTGTCTGTCTGTCCGTCTGTCCGTCTGTCCGTCCGTCCGTCTGTCCGTCTGTAACGTTCTTCTTTGGTATGTATAAAGCTAAATGCAATATGAACATATCCTCCAAATTACAATCCGATCGGACTAAAAACACAGAAGTTATTAACGTCGACGTTTTTAGTACAAATGTTCGGTACGAGCGGCAGCCGACGCGCTGCTTTGAGCAGTTGACGCCGACGTCGACGTTGCGTCGTGTCGCTTTACTCTTTACGCGCGTCGCTGTGTGGGTGCGAGCGAGTAAGCTATATGTACTAGAAGTATTTGTGCAGAATTCTCTGTTTGAAATTATGAGTGTGGTTACACGTTTGTAACGGATTTGGAAAATTGGGAGAAGGGTATCTTACTGTCGGGCGCCCGAATGTAGCCTTGCTTTCTTGTTTTTTACTTGGTGTATCCGTAATTTGCTATATTTAAACTGTTCGAAGTGCAAGGTCATGTCATTTTATAGAAGTAATTCTCACGTTATCAACTATACCCTTGATCAATTTCCACTTAACAGAATTTTTGAGGTAATGGATCTTGGAATTCTTTTTGATCATAAGTTGAAATTTGATTGTCATATAACACACATTATCAATAAGGCGTATCGGGCTCTTGGCTTCATTAAAAGATGGGCTAAAGAATTTGAAGACCCTTATACGACAAAATTGTTATATACTTCTCTTGTTCGCCCGATTTTGGAATATGGATCCTGTGTATGGTCTCCTCAATACCAGGTCCATCAAGACAGAATTGAGTCTGTCCAAAAACAATTTTTGTTCTTTGCTTTGCGTCGCTTTAACTGGGTTTCTAGCGTAGATTTACCACCTTACTCAAGCAGACTCCTGCTAATTAACCTACCCTCCTTAACTAACCGTCGTATTATGCTAGGTGTTATGGTCATAATAAAACTAATAAAATACGACATCGACTCTCCTTTCCTGCTTAACCAACTAAACTTTTGTGTTCCTTCTAGGGTTACACGAAATTTTTTACCACTTTCTTTGAGCTTTTGTACTAATAACTATAGCTTGCATGATTCTTTTAGAGATCTCTGTGCCGATTACAATAAGCTTTTTAGAATAATCAACACGGAATCCTCCCTCTCATCTATCAAATTATCTATACTAAATTACCTAACCTTTTCACCTAACAACAATTAACTATACATTCTAACAACTAATACTAATCTACCGATCTGATTGGGTTTTACTGGGTTTTCCCCAATCCTTTGCAGCAAATGCTGGATCGTTTTTTTTTATATATCCCAGCCTAAATAAACATATTTTTAATTAATTTATACTGTTTTTTAAAAAATTCAATTCATAATTTTCTTTTTTTAATTTTAATTATAACTAATTTTAATTTAAACTAAAAAATGAATTCTATTTTCAAGTCGACTGCCTTAGTTGACGTTAAATAAATAAATAAATAAATAAGTGAGAGAGCCAATTGGTGAGAGGCCATGCAGAAAGAGGTGAAAAATGTAAATGTTAAGGAAAAGGCAAAGGGAAATCGAAATGGTAAAATTGCCTATCCTAACATAAATGTTAAAAGTAAATATTTAACTTAACATAACATAAAGTGTTTCTAGACTGGTATTGACATTAACATTGAACTGTAGCATTAACGGGGGCGGCTAACAGGGCATATGTAGAGTGATCGCAGTTGGCAGCACTGATTGCGAAAGACAAGAGACTGAGAGACTAAAATTGCGAATTGGCGTTAAAATTTAGGTTAAATTTGCAAGAGGACCGCGTCTGGTAAGTTAAACTTAATCTAATATTGCACTAAATTTAATATTAAACTAATCTAGGTCCATCGATGTCATCTTGTCGTCATATTGGCAGAAAGTTCAATGTAAATTGTTGTCCCAGATCGCGTAAGTAGGTGAGTATGTGTGTGTGTCTGTATATGTGTATATGTGAGCAGAAAGCACGCAGCATCGGCAAATTGAAAATTTGAAGAAAATTAACCAAATTGTGTGTAGATCCATATTAATTATATATTTTCCTTTTCAGAATCATTCCAAGCGACCATTGAAGCAGATTGGCATGAGATTGGGACGATCGCAGCAGTTTTCAAAGAATTCAAGTGAATGAATTTCGTCCATAGGCCGCAAGGGTGGAGTCGGTCGCTGCGGACTCGTATGGCCAGTAGGTGCATGTCAAGCGTGCCCAAAGTGGGCGCAATCACAAGAGGAGGTGACATCGGAGTCGGCAAGTAGAAAACAAGGGATCAGGCAACGAAATTTATGCCAAATGCAGATACGTATGAATTTGTGCAAAAATTTATGGACAAATGCATGTGCATCGTGTCCTATGCGTGTTGAAAGCTGCAGATTGATCCTTGGGCAGGTGAGGTGCCCCAAATGGGCGTATGTGGAAGCGTGGGCGTGGCTTGTGGCGTCATACGGCGTTGGAATAATCAGCTGGCGAGCAAGAGCCGTAAAACTGGTAAGTTTATATTTCAAAATTGGCAGAAATGGATAAACTTTCTGTATTTTCACAGATCTTGCCTCATCTGACGTTCCGGTCCTGGTTTGGAGGCGTTTCTGGTCCAGTGCATCCTTTGATTTCAAAATTGGCAGAAATGGATAAACTTTCTGTATTTTCACAGATCTTGCCTCATCTGACGTTCCGGTCCTGGTTTGGAGGCGTTTCTGGTCCAGTGCATCCTTTGTTTGGTGTCAAATGGTGGGGTTGTCGTGTGAGTATGGTGTGAAGTTGTTTGTGTAACGCCGGTGGAACGAGACGAAAGCTCGAGCATTGGCTGCGTCAGCTGTGACGGTAGGTTTAAGCGTATGTTGAAGCACTGCTCGAGCTGCTGTGGCTGGTGCATTTTTTGCTCGAGTATGCAACGAAGTATAGGCATACTATGTGGTTCGCTTATACTTGGACGGCGTCGAGCCTTCCTCAAGAGGGTCTTTTTCGTTTAGGTGATTGCGTTTCTGACTCAAAGAGGATTCTATTTGTTTGTATTTAGCTCGTGTTGTTGCTGCCGCCTTTTATCCTCTGCCTGCTGAGAAAGCACTTGCCTGAATTTGGCTAGCAAGGTGGCCAAGTGCGTCTCAGCGGGATTTCGTTGAGTTTGCGTCAGAGAGATCGGTTGTTTTTGTGGTTGCTGCTTTTGCTGCGACTGATGTTGCTTCTGGCTTCTCTGCCTCTGTCGCTGCTTTCCCTGGCTGCTCTGCTTTTGCTGGGACGATTGTGACCTCTGACGCTACTTCTGTCGCGGCTGGCGTTGCTTCTGCTGCGGTTGTTGTCCTGGCAGAAATGGTTGCTGTTTTAGATGCTGGTGCTGCTGGTTCGGCCGCTTTTGTTTCTGCTGTTGTGGTTGTTTTGGTTGTTGTTGCTGCTGTTGCTGTTGTTGCGATTTTTGGTTAAGATGTTGCCATTGTTGATGATTCTTCGGTCGCATCTGTTGGCCAAAACGCTGTCCAATGGCTCTAAAATTGTTGACTCGCAGTTGTGAGCGCAACAGCTTGAATGTAGGGCATCCTTTGTATGTGCTTATGTGCGGCCCATTGCAATTTGCACATTTTCCTGGAATTTCTCGATCCTTTTTGCAGTCGACTGTTGGATGCCCTTCTCCGCATTTCATGCAACGAAATGCTCGACTGCAATAGTTTCGCGTGTGTTCGAATGCCTGGCATCGGGCGCATTGGACAGGATCACGCGAAACATATGGCCTTTCTATCTTGACCTCCTGGTTTCCAATCTCTTTTGTTTCCAGGATCCTCTCGTGTCCTCGATCATGTTGTGGGCCTATTACAACCTCCCAGAGGTTTAGAGGTTTGCCGGAAAAGCGCTGTTTTAATACACGCACAAAGCGTATAATATTGCCCATTTGGCAGAGTTGGGCGCTGATCCAAGGCACTCTGGTGTCTTTGTGGAGATGATGTATGAATACGCGGAATCCTTTATCACAGGCAGGCTGGTGTGTGTGAACTGCAACGCGATGCTCTCTAAGCATATCCATAATTGCAGAGTGTGACGCTAGCGAGTCGCACTGTACACGAATTCCATCTTCTTTTGTAGATTTAATCTTTTGTCGATTTGGATCGGAGTTTCTGGAGGAGATTACCAATGTCCGTCACTTTGTTGACGAAGATAGAGGGCACTCGTTTGCAGTCCTGTTCCTGCATGCTTTGCTGTTGACCCAGACGTATATCAAACGTTGCTTGATGGCGGGGGGGGGGTGAGGCGAAAATTGCCAATTCGCGTGATTGCTGCGATGGCGTCTTTTCTCCCAACAGTTTGATATTCATTGGACAATGCCTTGTGCTGTCCGTTGAACGATAGGCGGTCATTATTGGGGGCATGGCGATTGCGCTTCGCGCGCAACAACTTTCTAGAGCAGGTGGAGTCGGTTCCAGAAGAAGAGAAGGGCAATACGTGGGTGTAGGGGTGACGCATTTGTCTTCACCGTGTTTTGCACACGTTTTCGCAGTTTTCGGCGTTGCAGGCTCGTTTGGCAATAGGGTCGTAATATACATTCCTGCATAGGGGGCAAATAGCTCAATGGCCAGTGATCTGGACTCAGGTGAATGCCGATCAAAGTTCATGGGCGTATGGTGAGGAGCATATATGCAGGGAAGTGCTTTGAGGCCCTCTCCAGTCTTTGGCGGCGGGTAGAATATTTCATTTTCTTGATTGGTTTTCTTGCCATGTTGAGAGGTTGGGAGAAATGAAGATATTCACCAGGTAGAAGTTTCCGCTTGATTTATGTACGTATACGTGTGTATAGGCGAGTGTGAGAGTGTGTGAGCAAGAGTGTATGTGTGACAATATTTGGCGCAAAAAGACGATGTACAATTCTCTCACTCGTTGCGTATGTGTAGGCGTATATGTGTATATGATTGCGCGAGAGAGAGAAATTGTAGTCAGGATTCCTTTCCGATTTGGCGCGAAATGTGAGAGAGAGCGAGATCGCACGACCTTTGCACAGGAGAGAGATAGCACTGGCGATGGGAACAGTTTGCTTTTGTCGAATTTATTTGGCGCGGAGAAAGTTTGCAATCTGCACTCTGCTATGCATGAATGCATGTATGTGAGTGTGTAAAGCGAGAGTGAAAGTCTGTATGTATATGTGTGTGTGATTGAGTAAGAACGCGCGATGGGAACAGTTTTCCTTTATCCCTGTATAGGTGTGTTTAGGCGCAAAATGATTTGCACTTTGAACTTTCTTGGCTGAGTATGTGTGTGTGTTCAATGACTCAAAGAAAAAAAAAAAAAAAAAGTTTAAAAATTTCGGCAAATTTTATACGCTTTTTTGGGTGCGAGCGTATAGAATTATTGTTGAATTTTGATTTTTCTTCGTTGCACAGGATATATCACGGTTTGTTCTTTTGTTAATTGTTTACAACAAAAAGGCACACAAATAGAATATTTGGCTATATTCACAAATTGTCACATAGATTACAGCACTTTTTTTTTACGATGAATTTAAATTTATTTGCAAAGAAAAATAAATCATCAACCGTTGAAACTCCTCTGCACACTTTATGTTAAGAATTAACAGAGGGCGAATTCAAAAATAGCTGTTATGCGAAACGGCGCTCTCAAATTCTCTCGCGGAAGAATGGTGCCAAAAGAGAATCAAGAATATCACACCATTAAACAGTTAGCTAATGCAGTTAGAGTTGCTTCGAGAATTTTCGACAGCGCCACCTTTCGTCTATAAATAGATGCTGAACGCGCATTTCTGCACAATAATTGGCGCCGAAGCTAAGCATCACGCAGTGAAAATATATATGTATATGTTTATATTTATTAAAAATAAAATACGAGTGGCAAAATAAATTGTAAGTCCACATATTCTTGTTAAATTACCTATATTCACGCCGACAAAATAATAATATATGTATGCCAAGGGCATAGCGCAATCGGAACCATATACATATAATAGCCAGTGTAAAAAGTTTCATTAAAAAAAGGTGATATTTGTGTCTAACCACGTGCAAATCGTAAAATAATTGTTGTGATTTTACATCGACAACGATTTCTTGCGGTCAATACCACTCATTGTCAGATACCCGTAAGATTGGTCAACTTGGTGCCCAATAAGCGTGGGTCTGCAACGTAGTGGATGCAAACACATTTTCCGGAGTGTCGCTACATTTGCTCATGTATGAGTGCGCTGCAACTCTTCACACAGTGAGACCACGTTGAATTCTTGCCTTGCATCACGGCGCTAGACTTTTCGCACTGTGTGGCTGCACCTAATCTTTTTGCGTATGGTGTTGAAGTGCTCAACGCAGACTTCGATCAACGTGCAACGCACGCCCAGGTGACATGGTATTGCCATAAAATCAAGAATCTTTCGTCTACATGAAATATCTCTAAATATTACAGTTTGACAATAGTATTAATTAATTTGTATTTCCTATAACCAGCTTAAACATTGTAAAAATGTGCGCATGAGGAATTATCACAATCATCTATAATTTTCCATAAAAATCACACATGAATCTACCATAATTATTTAAGTATTTTTGACAACAGCGACAGCTCAACAGCTCCTGCATCGAAGGGCCCTACGACAGCATGAAGCGGATTTTGTGAGTGAGTAAAATATTGAAACACCTAGTACGTATAAACAATAATTATTATGGATAGTCAATTACGTCCACGTACCGTCATGTGATAGAGAGTATAGTTTACGACTGCATGTATAAGAATGATGGTCTGAATTAGTCCCCGTGTGCATAGAAATTTACTTAATATCTTAAAATTCTAAATACTTGGTAAACCCAAGTCATGTCTTATCTTGAAATCCAAATTAAAATTTGTTATAAATGAAGTTTGTAAGCATCATGTATAACAAAACTCCCGTATAACCGTCTCTTTATGGTTCGTCGCAGGAACAATAGGTATGCGATAGTTCAGCAGCCACAGTAAATAATATGTAGATTATACAAGGGGTGACCCAAACCATAAAATGGCGTCACCAAGGCAGGGTGGGTAAAGAAGGGAGCACGTGTAACATCTAGTGCATCCCAATAACCCTATTTCGAAATCCGTCGTCCATAACCCAGTCCATTGACCAAACCGACTTACACAGAATCTCTTTTTATTTTATCAGCTAGTTAGAGAAGTAAAAGTGCACTTAATTTTTGTTTTTATGAGGCCGTAGGACCAGAACCCCGCCCCATCCGGCGAGCAGAAAGCCCGGAGCAAGAAGTGCACGAAGCCTAATCAGTCATACACAAGTTGAATTTCCTTTCGACGAGAAGCCCGAGTATTACGGAGTAGTGCTCGGTCTAAGACGTTTCAACGCGCACACTACATAAAGATAAAATGGCGCGCAACGTGGGGCCCGAACGAGATGTTACCACCATCAAAGATAATCTCTTTTCTCAATTATTACAATAATCGGCATCTAACCCAAAAGGCTAGATGACACAACATCTTCATTGTCAATTATACTAATAATTGTTGCCTAGAAGAGCAGGTATTGATGTAAACATCGTTGCAAAGGCTCCAATTCAAATTGCGTGTATATCATCGGCACCCATTTTTAGCTGTCATATCCTTTTGATTAATTTAATGGTCCGCAAAATAAACACTGGCAATAGACTAGAATCGGAAAAGGAATCGCGAGCAACTATAGTATATTCAATGGAAGCTCGACCTTTACAATTCAAAGAAATCAATTTCAGTGCAATAGTATTCTTTTAAGCGAACAACTAGTGATTTTTTGACGAATACATCGAAAACATCCTATTGGGAAAGCGACAAACCAATAAATTTAATTAAATTATTATAAACCATTATTAAATTATAAATTAAGCAAAATGTCTGTTAGGCACAGCCAAGAAGATTAAAGCGACTCCTTGCAGCAGCAAGACCCATTTTGCGGAAGTTGTCATGAACCTATGAATTCTAATGAATTAACGGCAGTCTCACCATGCAAGCATAAATTTCACAATCAATGTATATTACGATCTCTCCAAAACAATAAAAGCTGTCCGGTTTCTAAGAATCCGTGTACGGTTAGACAATTGTCGCTATCGAATAAGCACGTGAATTAATAACGCTTGGCCTTAATGATAACCAAGGCAACTACTAGTACGGTCCACTTTGATTCCTTGTTACAAAACGCTTTGCGAATTCAACAGCAGCAGATTATGCAAAATGTCACAGCGTTAATACAAAATCAATTAGCGAATATTCATATACATAAGGAGCAGCACATCTCACCTCCGCCCATTGCGAGCGTTGATCTCCCTCGTAGCGTAAACATGAATCAGAGTCAAAATGATAGTAGTAATAGATCCGTGGATAACAGTACCTTAATACCGCCAGAAAAGGTGTCGAACATTATCCAGAACTGGCATATAAAGTTCGATGGTTCCAAAAGTGGCTTGGCCACGGAAGATTTTCTATATAGAGTACGCTCTATGACAAACCAGAACTTATACGGTAATCACAGTCTATTGTGTAACCATTTGCATCTACTTTTGGTAGGCAAGGCTAACGAATGGTTCTGGAAGTTCCACAAAACATATCCACATTTTACTTGGAATACATTTTATGTAGAGTTTAGGAAGAAATTTGAGGACATTGAAACAGATTTGGATATTTGGGAATCCATAAACTCTAGGCGACAGTTGAAAAAGAATCCTTTGAAGAATTTCAATTTGAATTCGAGAAACTTGTTACTCGGTTAAGAAATCCCATACAAGAAGAATCTCTAGTGCGACTCTTAATTCGGCACTCCAAACCGTCTCTTCGCTACGAGCTAATGCACTTACTTAGCGAGGCTACGAGAAGAATTTCGTATACATGAGCAATTCTGTAAACAGAACAGAACACAACCACCTAGATTCAATAGACCTTTTGTTTCCGAGCTAGATGACACTTCTGAAGTAGCAGCTATGCAGCTCAAAAGCATCAAATGTTGGAACTGTGGCAAATCTGGGCATCGTTATAACGTTTGTTTTGAGCCACGTTCTATTTTTTTGTTACGGCTGTGGTAGGAAAGACACTTACAAGCCAAACTGCCTATCGTGCAATCCTTCGGAAAACCCTCCGTCGGATGCGCGGAAGATTTCGGCGCATCCGACCCATTAAAACTTAATAACGCAATTCAGACTGCAATTCCATCGCAAAGTCTGTCCAATCAAAAAAAATATTCCGATAATAAAGACCAAACCTCATCGTATAGACGTCTACCTTTTCATGCTCGATACGCAAATTATCTGTCAGCACGACAGCGTATATTTGGTGAAATTGACAGTGTAGACAGGAAACCTAAAACCAGTCGTTCCACACTACGCATGAGAAGATGTTGGAAGAAAGTTCGATCGTGTCGTAAAAAGCTAGTAGAGTCTATATTTACCAATTCAGACAACCGTTTGTACACCGAAATAAATATAAAAGATAAGGAATACATAGCTCTTCTTGATTCAGGTGCAACCCTTTGCTCTCTCGGATTCAAAGCCGCCACTCAACTGTTAATGCACCCGAAAACAAAAACATGCTCCGGTCGTATTAGAACAGCCAATAACGCAGAATGTCCAGTTCTAGGCATGCTAACAACTAATGTCGAATATCAAGGCATCAGTAAGACAATTGAATTTTACATTATCCCTGATCTAAAACAAGATGTTTATCTTGAAATTGATTTTTGGCGCGATTTCGGTCTTCTTAAGAGTATCATGAGAACTTCTAACAGCATATCAGAACTAGATGTTGGAAAAGACAACAACTTAGACGATCCACCTAAAATGCATATTCTTTCCGAACAACAGCAGCGAGAATTAGACTTAGTCATTCAAAAACTTCCCTCCTACGAGGAAGAAGGACTAGGTCGAACACATTATCGATGTTGGGGTATCCAAGCCCATAAAACAACGACACTGGCCCGTTTCACCGGCTAGGGAGAAACTCATGTTCGCGGAGATAGATAATATGTTGCCCATGGATGTTATCGAGCTATCGAATAGTCCATGGAGTAGCAATTGTCTTTTAGTACAATAAGGAAGCTAGACTCGATTGTGTCTCGATTCACGCGAGGTAAACAAACATACACGGAAAGATGCATATCCACTTCCTCATGTGGATGGTATCTTGAGTCGTCTTCCTCCAGCCCGCTATATTACAGGGTTGGACATGAAGCACGCTTTTTGGCAGATACCACTAGAGAGAAAGTCACGACAGTATACGGCATTTACTATACCGAATCGTCCACTTTACCAATACAAGGTTTTGCTTTTCGGACTTTGCAATGCAGCACAGACTCTCTGCCGATTAATGGATCAAGTCATCCCAGCACATCTCCGTACTAGAGTATTTGTATACCTAGATGACTTGTTAATCTTATCAGATGATTTTAGTTCGCATATGTCACTTTTAAGCGAAAGAGCAACCTACCTTCCACACGCAAATCTTAGAATAAATATCGCTAAATCGAAATTCTGTATAAAAGAAATTAAGTTTTTAGGTTTATAATAGGAAATGGGCAAATTAAAACTGACCCAGGCAAGGTAATTGTCATCAAACAGTTTCCAATACCATCTACAGTTAAACAACTGCGGAGATTTTTGGGACTGTGCGTTTGGTATCGCCGATTCGTCGACGGATACGCCACACTCTCAATGCCTCTTACAGATTTGTTAAGAAAGAACAGAAAATGTTGGAGCGATGAAGCTGATAATGCGTTTTCAAAGCTCAAAGAAAAGCTAACTACCACACTATGCGATAGCATACATGTCCAGCAAACTCACTAAAGCCGACAATTTAGAGATACCTCTATAATTGCTTGCATCAGACTTGCTGCCCTTCTTAAGCAAGGGGATAATAAATGATTCCTTCCATATAGAAGGAAAGGATGATGTATCTAAGGACAGCGAGAACAGTTTGAGCAATGGCTTACTTAGAGAGTGAGCACAGAACCGAAGTACACAAGCGGGAACACCGTCGGGACCTGGAGAAAAAACTGGTTTAACCGAGTGAAGATCCTTAACAAGTGAAATTTCGTTTAGAATAGGACTGAAGATACCATTTGAAAAGGGAATGTTATATGGATAAAAATAAACATTTTGAGTAGAGGCAAGTACGTCGTTTGAAAAAACTTTGCAAACATGTCGGCCATGGCTTGGCTGGTGTCTGCTATAGAATTTTCAAAAAACAACTTTGAAGGTTTAACCGATGACTTACGCTTCATGTTAACAAAACTATAAAACTGTTTAAGGTTCACAAGAAACTGAGTCCTACAACGAGCTAAATAGTTTTTATAACATTTCGCGTTCAGTACTGAAAAATTTAAACGAGCAGCTAAAAAACGAGAAAAGGCTGCAGGTGAATTATTAATTTTATATTTTTTAAATAAGTTAGATTTTAAATTTTTTAGGCGCGACAACTCTCTTGTGAACCAAGGGGGCTTACTCGAGTGTGTTGGAAGGTAAAAAGGAACACAAATGTCAAAAAATGAATTTATATTTTGATAAAATAAATTTGTCGCTACTGAAATATCAGTAGACAAGTAAAGTTCTGACCAGTCGAAGTCAGAAATTAAGAGATTTAATAATCCAAAGTCTGCTTTTTTAAAGCAGCGTACACGTCTACGCGGTTTTTCATTTTTATCAAAACACACGCCAAGATCAACAGTAACTTCGAGGGTGGGATGGTAAGAATCTTCTGGTAAAGAAAGAGGCTGAGTCATATTTAGAATCACCCTAGATGGATCAGATACGAAACATAAATCTAGCGATCTGTTTCTAGAATTTTTGACATGATTGACCTGCGACAATGACATATCAAACAAACCATCAAAAAGGTCATGCTGCCGGGAAGGCAATAAGAAAGCTTCATCAACACTTGATGTCCACTCACATTCTGGCACATTAAAGTCACCAAGGACTATAAAATGATCCCTGTCTGATAACAGGTTGAACACAGTTTTTATTGCAGATAAATGTTGCAAATATACTGACAATTCCGATGACGGCGGAATATAAGAGCAGGTTATAAAACAAGAAAAACCGGGGAAAGTGTAATTTTACACAAATAAATTCAATACTATATTGAATCTCCGGTTTTAACAATTCCGATGTAATGGCAGAGTTTACTGCGATCAGAACCCCACCACCACGTCGGCCAGGTCGATCAAGCCTGTAAGTTGAGTATTTACTTGGGAGAACTTCGGAGTTTAGAATATACGGTTTCAACCAGGTTTCGGTAAATACCAACACATGGGATGTAAAGGAAAGGCTATTAAGAAAAAGATTAGAAAGTTTGCTACATAACCCTCTAACATTTTGGTATGTAAGAAGGAAAGTAGCATTTAGTTTTTTGTTTTGTTTTTTTGCGAAGATGTAGATGCCTGTATTGGTAGATTTAAAGCAATCGGTTTCCGATTTTTCTTATTTTTCGCTTCAAACTCTTTAACCACTACATGGTCTGGCCAAAATTTGGGTGAACATATGTTGGTCAAGAGTTCAGCTGGGACACTAATTTTAAAGGACGATATGTCCCTTTCATACGAAAATTTAAATTTTTCCACTTTTAAATCTGCAGCTTGTATTTTGGCTTGAATATAAGCCACTACATCTTCAGATGTAAGATCAGGGGAAAGCCGGGAAACGAAAATTTGCTTCCTAAGTGGAACACCTAAAACCTTTTTAGGCTCCACAGGCATTGCACCTGCGGGAATGTTCTTTGAAATTGCTATCGGTAATTCTAAAATCTGTGGAGTAGGCAAAGATACCACAGCTGGCACATCCGAAGCTTTATGTGACACCATTTGTAGACACTCGTCGATGACTTTTTCAGAAACCGATGATCTCGTCACCATAGGAGTGGTAAACGACATCACCGGCTGAGTCACCGGTGTACATGGTTGGTCAATGAGAGGAGGCGGAATGGCAGCAGGCAAAGATTTCGCCACATGAGCTGATTTCTTGCGTTTGGGCGACTCATTCAATAGTTTTAGGCTATTAAATGAGTTGTCCAACGCAGAGAACTGATCGGCAAGTTTTCGAAAACTGCCAAAAAGTTCACGAAACCCTGACTTTGTCTGCCGCATGAACGTAATCATCTCGTTTTTCGCCTCCCGACACAGGTCACAACAATAGCGCAGGCCAGTGCGCTTAGATACGGCGTCAGCCGTAGAGGCAGTGTAGCCGGCACATTTTATATGTACAACATTGTCACACAGCCAGCAAGAGATGCTTGGCTGAGTAACAGTCACTTGTTTTAAGCAAGTTTTTTTATAGCAGACAATACCCTCCATTATAAAGAGTGACTACTGTAACAAGACAAAACAAATCGCAAGAACAAAACGAAATTGGAAAAAAGAACAGTAAGCGTTAAAGAAAGAGCGTACGCCAAAGCTAGTGTGTGAGCGCGAGAGAGAGATTAGGCACACACACACACAAAAAGACGAGAGAGCGAGGTTTATTATTATTGTAGTTGCAGCTGAACTGCAACAACAAATGCCAACACCGAAATAGAATAGGAAAAGAGAGCACAATGAGATCAGATGCTCTCCGAAAAGAAGAGTAGAAAAAAGATTAAGTGGCAGTAGACAAATATTAATATTATATATAAACTACGAACCAGTGAGTTAAGCAGGCATGCACTCGCGAAAGTGAACGATAAATTGCACAAGTTAGAGTGATTAAATTATGCTAACACCGATTGTTTGCAGGCAAAATTTAATAAAAGCGGGGAGCAGAAAAAAAACACGTCCGTTCACTTAGAAGAGAGCAAGAAGTTAAGCCTGACAATGGTGAGGCTGCTCGCTGTCGGTGATGCTGCTGGCGATCGTTAGAAAGCTGCAGTGATGTTTGTAACCCAGCTGACGATAGTTGTTGCTGCTGTTGTATTGTTTTTGTTGCCGAGAAGAATGCTTTTGACTGTTATGACTGACGCTGGTGAGGTTGCTGCGCTGTTTGAGGTGCTGCTGGCGATCGTTGTAAGGCTGCAGTACTGCTTGTGACGCAACTGGTGATGGTTGTTGTTGCTACTGCTTTTGGCGAGAAAAGGTGTTTTAAGATGGTGTCACCTTGGTTTTGGTGGGCTCTGTCATTAAAGGGGCTGCTGATGCTCTTGTAACTTCGCTGGCATCTGTTGTTGTTGTTCAGCCAGTGGAGGTTGCTGTTGTTGATGTCAAGAGTGGCTGCTTTTTGCTGTTATGACTGACGATGGTGAGGCTGTTCGCTGTTGGTGATGCTGCTGGCGATCGTTAATGGGCAGCAGTACTGCTGCGACCCCGCTGGCGATAGTTGTTGTTGGCACTTGTAGAAGGACTGCTGTTGTTGCGACAGTTAAGGTTGACTTCCATATGTAGATCAGCAATAGTCCCCAACCTGCGGTTGTTATTCCCCTAGCCTTGTATATTAATACTATTTTAGCAGACCTAACTATTTGCTATGTTAGTTGTTTGAATCATAATTAACAGATTGTACAAATTTATTGTTATCTTCTTAGCTTTTGATATTAACACTACATAACACTATGTTAGCAGGCCTGGTTATTTGCTAGGGTATTTGCTTGTATGTAAAATAGAAGTTTTGTACCGTTGTTGTGTTTTTGAGTACAGAGTTTTTATTAATTGATTGATTCTTGCTAATAATGCAAAGTAATAATAGCAATTATTCCAGGGAGTAAGTGAACACGAGTATCAATGCCTATCCTTAATTTGATCTGCCACGGCAGGTTAGCAGGAATTTGGTTTTTATACCCTTCGACCATTGAAAATGGTCAAAAAAGGGTATACTAACTTTGTGCAAAATGTATGTAACATGCATAAAGTATATATATTCTTGCTCAGGATCACTAGCCGAGTCGATTGAGACATGTCCGTCTGTCTGTCCGTCTGTATGAGACAACAAATCTCAGCTATTAAAAAAGCTAGAGATACCAAATTTGGCATGAAGGTTCCTATAAATCATAGGCAGATCAAGTTTATATCAAACGTTTGATGCCACGCCCACCGCCCCCGCAAATCGGTTATTTGCGATTATTAGGCAAAGTATTAAACCCATAACGTTTTGCTTTGGTATGTATAAAGCCTTATGCAATATGAACATATTCTCCAAATTATTCGATCGGACCAATAGCACAGAAGTTATTAAAGTAAACATTTTCAGTACAAATGTTCGGTACGAGCAGCAGCTTGCTCGCTGCTTTGAGCAGTCGACGCCGACGTCGACGTTTCGTCGTGTCGCTTTACGCTTTACGCGCGTCGCTGTGTGAGTGCGAGCGAGTAAGCTATATGTACTAGAAGTATTTGTGCAGAATTCTCTGTTCGAAATTATGAGTGTGGTTACACGTTTGTAACGGATTTAGAAAATTGGGAGAAGGGTATCTTACTGTCGGGCGCCCGACTGTAGCCTTACCCACTTGTTTCTTTTCTCTTTTTTCTTTTTTTTAGGCCATGGATTTTAAAAAAATACATGGTCTATTAGGTTTGTCGGAATGTGCGTAACAGGCAGAAGGAGAAATCTGCGACCCCATAAAGTATATATATTCTTGCTCAGGATCACTAGCCGAGTCGATCTAGCCATGTCTGTCTGTCCGTCTGTCTGTCTGTCCGTCTGTCCGTCTGTATGAGCGTCTGATTCTCAGCTATTAAGAAAGCTAGACCCTCCAAATTTGGCATGAAGATTACTGTATATCCTAGGCAGTAAACGTCGTTTTTAAATTTCGGGTACCACGCCCACTGCCCCCGTAAATTAGTATTTTGTGATTATTAAGCAAAGTATTGAAGTCTTAACTTTCTGCTTTGGAATACATATAGATAAATGCGATGTAAACTTATTTTACAAATTGCAACCCGATCGGATAATAAACATAGAAGTTACGCGAGTTAACATTTTATATAGATTTGTGATGCCTTGCCTGCAAGCTGCTGCCAGCCATGTGCTTTTTCAATCTTTTTAATGCGAAAATGGTTATGTGTGTATATGAGAAGGAAATAGTTACTTAGCCGCACAGCGAGTCAGAGCGGCGATGGTCAAATGTGTAGAGCAGCAGGCAATCAAACAAAAGAATGGAGGTTCAATCCCTCGGGAAGGTAGTTTGTTTTTATTTTTACTATTTCACCATTTAGAAGTTAATATTTTATTTTTTTTTTTCATCATTATAAAATTTGATTTCATTTATCAAATTTCACAAATAATCTTATTAAATATAAATAAATAACACTCGGCTTTCTTGTGGTTATTCAATCTTGTAGTAGTGTTATTGTTGTGCATAACATTTGACATTTTTGAGCAACTGGTCTAAAAATGCAATTTTAACGGGCGCGGAGCGCAGCGACGGTGGTCTAGTTGTTAGGATGACGAACTCCTTTGCAAACGGCCAGGGTTCGATTCCCCACGGCGAAAAGAGAATTTAGCTATTTTAATTTTTTATGTGCTGTATTTCATATTTGCTTACATTTATATTCATAAAGAATATGAATTTTTTAATTATTTGCCATTTATTTATATTTATCTAATAATTTATATATTAAGTGTTACATTTTGCCTTTTAAGATGTTTTGCATGCTGTACTTATGCGTGCATGCATACAATACATGCACGCGAAGCTCAAACATGCATACATATGTATATGCGTGTGAGGCAATACACAAAACATGAGGCAGGTCTGTGTAATTGTTAATGGACGTCTAAATTCAAGAAGAAGCAGTTGACGCTGCTGTGTGTGTATGTAACGAATTTTGGCACGCGCCAAAAATTCAAAAATTCTAACTTATGCAATCGACTCTTGCTTCTTCGTTATTTTAATTTTTGTTTTTATTATATTAAAAATTTTTTTTCAATATATATTTTTTATGGTATATAAAAATAAACTGAAAATCCATGGCCTCTTACAGTCACCGCGTGACTGTAGCCTTTCCGACTTGATTTTTTGTTGCTTTTTTTTTTTTTTTTTTTATAGTTAATTGGTAATAATCTGTTTTAATATGAGTCAGACGTAGGATATTTTAATTGTTTGCGGTGATCTCATTCTTAATTTGACAGCGCATTTATTTAATTTGTTACTTTTTTTTTAATAATGGTGGCTTCTGTGAGGGTGGATGACTTCTACAATGATTACTGTGGTTTCATCCAGCCTCCCGGACTCACATTATGTATGACTCTTCACCTATTGCAGGGACATGATCTCCTGCAAACAGTGCGATGTCAGTAATCTTGGTCAACGAGGTTGTGACTCTTTTATATTCACCAGCCTTGACAAAAGACTCTGGGAGTTTATTGATGCGACTGCCCAAGCTACACCTTACACCAGACTGGCAGCTTACTCCCTTTCAGCAAGTTCCTTATGTTCATGTTTTGCAAGAACCACTTGAGAATTAAAGGACGAATTTCTGTCAAATCAAAGCATGAAGGTTGCCTGGCACCTGAGTGATGTCTTGGCATTGGGCAGAGGGAGAGGAGGTGGTTAGGAGAGGTTGTGGAGTGACGGTAATGCACCACGGGCCGACTGCGTTTACTATTTGATTTCCATGCCTTAGCTATTATTTGCAGTTTTTCAAACCCTGTGGCCCATTGTGCATTATGAGTGGATGAGGAATGAGAGGTGACGGGATTAGCCGGTATGTACAATGGGGTGATTTCATGCATTAGTGGCTTTTTTGTTAATGTAAGTATTGTAGTTGCTCATTTTACCTTACAATTCGAGAGTACATTAGCGTATATGCCCTCAAAGCGAGGACCAGGGGGAAAGTTTGCTAAAGGTGAAGTGTCTATAGACAGACAGCATTTTTTGTTAGTTATCATGTGTAAGGTGTACACTATTCGACGATATCGCGGTGAGAGAGCGGATAACGGGATTAGCGGCACTGTACAATGGGCTGATTACGTGCAGTAGTGGCTTTCGTGTGGGCAAGTATTGTAATAGCTAAATATAATTTAACGACCCATTGTATCAGTGAGAGAGTAAATGCCGTCCAAGCGGGAAGCAGGGGAAAAAGATTGCTAAGGGCGAAGTGACGATATGTACTATGGATCGACCGCGTGTTTCTTTTTCGTTAGCATGCGTTAGTTATTTTTGAGTAGTTTTTTGAGGCCAGAGGCCCATTGTGCACTTAGGCGGAGATAACGGAATGAGTGATTAGGGAGCATGAATAGCAGCACTGTACTATGGGTTGATTAAGTGCAGTGGTTGTTTTCGTATTGTTGTAGCTAAATAGGCATAAGTTATTTTGTACAGTTTGTTGATACCAGAGGCCCACTGTCCACTAGGCGTAGATAGCGGAATGAGAGAGCGAGTAGCGGGATTAGCAGCACTTTACAATGGGATCATTACGTCAAGTAGTGACATTTTTGGTTGTGCAAGTGTCAGTGCAATAAAATAGTGGTGGCTTTCGTATGGGTAAGATTGTAGTAGTTGAATGTGCTTTCCCATTGTATCAGTTATTAAGACAACTCATTCCATTTTTTTTTTTTTTTGATAAAATTTGATATTTATTTATATTACCCAGGGGGCAACTTCTAAATATTAATCACATTTCATTCGACTAGTAAGTCTTAATTTAGGTTATTTTTTTAAATTTAATTAAATATATATACAATGTTTGTGGTGCCTTCTTCCTGCTTGGATGGGGTGCACTTGCTGAAAATTTGAACCGACGAGAAAAAAAAACAAGTGGGTAAGGCTACAGTCGGGCGCCCGACAGTAGATACCCTTCTCCCAATTTTCTAAATCCGTTCAAACAGAGAATTCTGCACAAATACTTCTAGTACATATAGCTTACTCGCTCGCACTCACACAGCGACGCGCGTAAACCGTAAAGCGACACGACGCAACATCGAACCCGGCGTCGACTGCTCAAAGCAGCGAGCAAGCTGCTGCTCGTACCGAACATTTGTACTGAAAACGTTGACTTTAATAACTTCTGTGCTATTGGTCCGATCGAATTGTATATATGTTCATATTGCATAGGGCTTTATATATACCAAAGCAAAACGTTATGGGTTTAATACTTTGCTTAATAATCGCAAATAACCGATTTTCGGGGGCGGTGGGCGTGGCATCAAACGTTTGATATAAACTTGATCTGCCTATGATTTATAGGAACCTTCATGCCAAAGTTGGTATCTCTAGCTTTTTTAATAGCTGAGATCTGTTGTCTCATACAGACGGACAGACGGACAGACAGACGGACATGTCTCAATCGACTCGGCTAGTGATCCTGAGCAAGAATATATATACTTTATGGGGTCTGTCACGCCTCCTTATGCCTGTTACATACATTTTGCACAAAATTTTCAATGGTCGAAGGGTATAAACAATTCGATGGAAAAGAGACAATTCGGGGCGCGTGCGTTCACTTCACTTTTATTCTTTATACTAATTTGTATGTAAATTTACAATGTAATCTTAAGTCTAACTTAGCATGACTTCGAATAAAAGAGCGCGAGAGCTTTTGTTGACTCTCGCACTGTTTACGCCGCAATGCTGCCTACTTTTAGGTGGTTACGTTTCGACGTAAACATCTCGCCCCCCTTGCAATACTATTGCAAGTATTAGGATGGAGCCGGGAACTTTTTTAGATGCCGCTGGATGGGCGTTTGGGGCGCTGGCGAACTACGTCTTGAAGATACCGGATAGTACCCAACCAAACAGAATGTTCTGGGCCAACGGCAGTCCACCGTGGGATGGAACAAGCCCGGGTAGTTTTACGTCACCATAGACGTCGGCCCCCAGAACAATGGATACTCTGCTCGGGATGTGGCACCGGGTGTCCGCCAGCGTGCTGCCTGGATAGCATTGGCAAGGTCCTTGCCAACCTTCTGTGCCGGAGTCCGCACATGCACATCTTCCAACTTAGGAGTCACGGTAGTAGCGAAGTCTGGCGCTACCCTCGACCTGAACAAGGCGCGGCAAAACCCTTTTTCGGTGGGCATGCGGCTGTGTGGACTACACGCGTCCAACAGCACAAGCACCTCAAAGGTTTTGCCGGCTACGTCTAGGCTTACTAGGGCCGTCGGCAACATGCTGACTGTTGCCGATTGGGTAGTCGCCAGGGACTTTGTCGGTGGAAGAGGAGATGGGGATGGCGTGGGGGCTTGCATCTCGGATTGGCTGCTGGGGAGATGGAGGAGCGTATGGTGGTCCTAGCCACATGTGCGACAAGTACCACCACTGCGACATGAGCCTGCTGAGTGCTCTTGGGCGAGGCAGTTCGGGCAGTATCTATTGATTAGTACTGCCCGGAGACGCTTCTCCGCAGCCAGATGCAGGAAGCGTTGGCACTTCTTCAGTGCGTGGACTCCTCGGCAGACGCGGCACCGGAAGGAGTTCACTGCTTTTGGTCCGCTTGGCTTCGCTGCCCTTTGTGGTTGCGCCTTGCGTGGTGCCATTTTTACTAATCTGAAAGTAGAAGGTGGATATATGGATTAGTGTCTGCCGGACATATATCCACTAAAGGACAACACAAGGTTAGGAGGGTGTCTGGACGGAGTCCTCTATGGGATGGAGGACTATCTTTATGGTGGGCCTTTTGATGACGCCACGGGTGGTGAGGATATCCACCACGCGGACAATGTCATCATCGCCAGGATAAACGGCTTGGATGCGGCCCAGACGCCATTCGTTGACTGGTAGGTTGTCTTCTTTGACAACCACCATATCGCCGACTTGGAGGTTTCGCGTTGGGAGTTGCCATTTGGATCGTTTGTGCAACTCTTTGAAGTATTTCTCTTTCCAACGAAAACAAAACTGTTGGTGCAGAGCCTTGAGTCGTTGCCATCGATTGATGATGGATACAGCGTCTTCTTGGATTTCAGGCTCTGTGATGGACATGAGCGGACCACCGATTAGAAAATGGCCGGTCAAGGCTAAAAGATCGGTGGGACTCTCAGACAATGGAGAAATTGGCCTGCAATTAAGGCACGCTTCGACCTTGCAAAGGAGTGTGGATAATTCTTCGAACGTATATTTTAGTGAGGAAGTGGACTTGTAGAAGAGCGTTTTAAAGCTCTTTACTCCAGCTTCCCATAAGCCACCCATGTGCGGCGCGCTGGGAGGATTAAAGTGCCATGCGAGGTTCTGATGGCTAGCACTTGGTTATGAGGCAGGCTCGACCAGTGAAATTTTTGATTTCGAAAGGACCCGTGAAGTCGAGTCCCGTGTGGGTAAAAGAACGAGAAAAGGAGACTCTCGCAGAGGGCAAAGTACCCATGAGTTGAGTTTGCAATTTTTTGCGTTGGAGAATGCAAACTCGACAGGAATTGATAGTGGCTTTCACTAAAGTTCGGAGTTTCGGAATCCAGTAGCGTGATCTTATTAGACGCATCATTAATTCATTTCCACCATGGAGGGAGATACGATGGGTAAGCCGGACGAGGAGGTGTGAGAAGGTACATGAGTACGGAAGGATGATCGGGTGCCGTTCATCATAGCTTAAAGAAGCGGATGTTCTCACACGACCGCATGATCTCATAAATTCGCTGGCGTCAATAAATGGATTTAAATTAATGATGTCACTACTCCTTGCAATCTGTTCTTTGTTCAACAGACAGTTGTACTCTTTCTGGAATTGAGTACGTTGGGTGTTCCGAATGAGCAAATCTTGGACTTTGGAGAGTTTAGAGCTGCTGGCATCTGGAGAGAACACAAGATCAGGCTTGCGACACCTTTTTATAAAGCGGTATGCGTAAGTCATCACCCGCAGTGCTCTGTCGAGCTCGCAAAATCTCTCCAAGATACAGTCGGATGAAGGAGGCAACTTAGTTAAGTTGCATTTAACAGGACGAAGCTCTTCGTCTATTTCGTGAGCAACATCAATCGCAACAGGCCAGTGTTCTGCTAGAAGGATCAGCCAATCGGGTCCATGCCACCAGAGACTATTACCAATAAGTTCCTCTGACGAGACACCTCTACTGGCGAGATCGGCAGAGTTCTGCTCAGATCTGACGTGGGACCATCTGCTCGAACTAGTGATCTGAGTTATCTTAGCTACTCTGTTAACCACGAAGGTCGTCCATTTACATGGAGGCTTACTAAGCCAAGCTAACACAATTGTGGAGTCAGTCCAATAGTACTCTTTGTAGCTATTGACCAGGAGCTGAGGGAGGAGTGTTGATGATAACTCGGCTAGCAGTAATGCACCGCAAAGTTCCAATCGAGGCAAGGAGATGGTCTTCACAGGAGCTACTCTGGTTTTGGCTACCAGGAGATGGCTTGAAATATTGTGTTGATTTTCAACACGGATGTAGATAGCTGCTCCGTAGGCGCGCTGAGATGCATCGCAAAAGCCATGGATTTGGAGCTTAGCTAATGGGGTATATTGGACCCATCTGGGGATCCGAATCTTCTGGAGGGATGAATAATTGAATAGGAAATCCTGCTAGCGTTGTTGAAGCTCTAGAGGCAACGCTTCATCACATCCAAGATTTTGCAGCCATATCTCCTGCATGAAAATTTTGGCACGGACCACAAATGGTGCCAGCCAACCTGCGGGATCGAAGAGTTCAGCGATGTGAGATAGAACTACACGTTTAGTGTAAGACTGTCCAACATCTGCTTCGGAGGGGGCAAAGAGAAACTCATCCGTACGCGCTTGCCAGCGTATACCTAGAGTCTTTGCTAAGCTCGCTTCCTCTAGTTCGAGGAAATCGGCGTTCAATAGATGATCCTTGGGGATCTTAGCTAGCACATCTTTGTGGTTGGAGGTCCACTTTCTTAAGGGAAAGCCAGCTGTCTCAAGAGCTTTGCGTAACTTTTCAATGGACACTGTGGCGCGCTTTATGGAATGTGCGCCAGCTAGAACATCGTCTACGTACATGTAATTGGATATGATGTCGCTGGCGAGAGGAAAGTGTGTGCTAACATCCTGTGGACAATGATCTGTCGGCATTAAAAACATAACGGAAACAAGTGGGTAAGGCTACAGTCGGGCGCCCGACAGTAAGATACCCTTCTCCCAATTTTAAAATCCGTTACAAACGTGTAACCACACTCATAATTTCAAACAGAGAATTCTGCACAAATACTTCTAGTACATATAGCTTACTCGCTCGCACTCACACAGCGACGCGCGTAAAGAGTAAAGCGACACGACGCAACGTCGACGTCGGCGTCAACTGCTCAAAGCAGCGCGTACTGAAAACGTTGACTTAAATAACTTCTGTGTTATTGGTCCGATCGGATTGTAATTTGGAGGATATATTCATATTGTAATTAACTTTATACAAACCGAGGCAGAACGTTATGCGTTCAATACTTTGCTTAATAATCGCAAATAACCGATTTGCGAGGGCGGTGGGCGTAGCATGAAACATTTGACATAAACTTGATCTGCCTATGATTTATAGGAACCTTCATGCCAAATTTGGTATCTCTAGCTTTTTTAATAGCAGAGATCTGTTGTCTCATACAGACGGACAGACGGACAGACAGACGGACATGTCTCAATCGACTCGGCTAGTGATCCTGAGCAAGAATATATATACTTTATGGGGTCTGCCACGCCTCCTTATGCCTGTTACATACATTTTGCACAAAGTTAGTATACCCTTTTTTAACCATTTTCGATGGTCGAAGGGTATAAACAGCTGTTATGCGAAACGGCTTCTCAATTCCTCTCGCGGAAGAATGGTGCCAAAAGAGAATCAAGAATATCACACCATTAAACAGTTAGCTAATGCAGTTAGAGTTGCTTCGAGAATTTTCGACAGCGCCACTTTTCGTCTATAAATAGATGCTGAACGCGCATTTCTGCACAATAATTGGCGCCGAAGCTAAGCATCACGCAGCGAAAATATATATGTATATGTATATATTTATTGAAAATAAAATACGAGTGGCAAAATAAATTGTAAGTCCACATATTCTTCTTAAATAACCTATATTCACGCCGGCAAAATAATAATATATGTATGCCAAGGGCATCGCGCAATCGGAACTATATACATATAATAGCCAGTATAGAAAGTTTAATTAAAAACAAGTGGGTAAGGCTACAGTCGGGCGCCCGACAGTAAGATACCCTTCTCCCAATTTTCTAAATCCGTTACAAACGTGTAACCACTTTCATAATTTCAAACAGAGAATTCTGCACAAATACTTCTAGTACATATAGCTTACTCGCTTGCACTCACACAGCAACGCTCGTAAAGAGAAAAGCGACACGACGCAACGTCGACGTCGGCGTCGACTGCTCTAAGCAGCGCGCAAGCTGCTGCCCGTACCGAACATTTGTACTGAAAACGTTAACTTGAATAACTTCTGTGTTATTGGTCCGATCGGACCGTTATTTAAGGAATATGTTCATATTGCATTTAGCTTTATACGTACCAAAGCAGAACGTTATGGGTTTAATTCTTTGCTTAATAATCGCAAATAACCGATTTGCGGGGGCGGTGGGCGTGGTATCAAACATTTGATGTAAACTAGATCTGCCTATGATTTTTAGGAACCTTCTAGCTTTTTTAATAGCTGAGATCTGTTGTCTCATACAGACGGACAGACGGACAGACAGACGGACATGTCTCAATCGACTCGGCTTATGATCCTGAGCAAGATTATATATTCTTTAAGGGGTCTGCCACGCCTCCTTATGCCTGTTACATACATTTTGCACAAAGTTAGTATACCCTTTCTGACCATTTTTAATGGTCGAAGGGTATAAAGACGCCATTTCAAGATCTGCATAGTCAGATCGGATTGGAGAACGGATCCTGAATGTAGGATATTGTTCAAGCTCTTCCCATTAGAGGACGAAATGGAGGCGTTGAAAACAACGCGAACTTTAGTGGTAGTGCTCTCAGGTTTAAAAACAGCATGACGAGGGAGATAAAAGTTGTTGCAGTCGTTACTTGCAGAAACTGGCCTCATATGGCCTAAATCTAAATACTCCTGAATAATGGAGTCGTACTGCGCTTTTAAAGGAAAGTTCCTCTTTAAACGACATTCGTTCCTAAAAAACTGAGCGAGTGCGATGGACCTTGAATGTCCTAATTCGAAGTTTTCAGGGTTTTTAAACGGAAGAGTAACGACATATCTGCCCTTTTCGGTTCTGGAAGTGGTGCGAAGGAAATTGTTTTCACACGCTGCGTCAGAAACTTTTACCAGCTTGGCTGGTAGATCTTCCACAACCCAAAACTTGGTGGGAAGATCATCAAGCCTTTGCTCTTTGCTGATCTTGATCCTCGTGGTGAAGGATGAAACGGTCGAAAGATTTTAATTGGCTACTGGTCCTGTGAGGACCCAGCCGAATATGGGCTCTTGACCGAGCAAAGTTCCACATATTATAATGGAAGGAAGAAGGTCGGCTCCTAAGAGCACGTCTATTTGAGAGCTCTGGTGGAAATGCGGATCAGCGAGTTGGAGGTTTGGCAGGTCTTTCAAAAGGTCCTTAGAAATTGGGTAGGATGGAAGTTTACCTGCCAATTGAGGAAGAACAAAGGCTGCAGTTTCTAGCTGTAACCTGGGAGTGATCGGGGAGCCAATCTGGAAGTGGCATAACTTTTGAGGATTGGCTGAGACAGCTTGATTTAAGCCAGCTACTTGAACTTGCACGGCTTGGTAGGAGGGCTTTAGCTTAGATAGAGGATCGGCACAGTATCGAAATACGCAACTAGGAATTCCGTCAGGACCAGGTGAGAAAACTGGTTTTATCAAACATAAATCCCTGAAAATCGAACTTTCGTTTAATTGTGGGGCGAAAATGCCAGTTGAACTGGGAATGGTGAAAGGATAAGAATTTACATCGCGTGTTGAAATTGAATAGGTCGTTTGAAAGAACTTAGCAAACAGATCAGCCATGTCCTGGTCAGTATTTGCATTTGCACCTTCAAACGATAGCTTAGATGGACAAGCAGATGACTTAGGCTTCATGTTAACAAAATTATAGAACTGCCTGGGATTCTGCCGGAACTGAATCCCGCAACGAGTCAAATAATTTTTATAGCATGTAGCGTTGAGAGCAACAAAATTTGACCGAACAATAAGGTATCTTGAAAAAATAGACGAGGAATAACATCTAGTATGTTTTTTAAAGAGTCTAGACTTTAGATTTTTAAGACTAGATAGTTCTTTAGTAAACCATGGGGGTTTGCTCGAATGCCTGAATAAGAAAAAGGCACACAAATGTCAAAAAAGTTATTTAATGTTTTATAAAATAAATTAAGAGCCATATCCATATTGTTACATTTGTAAAAATTAGACCAGTCATAATTTGAAATTAAATAATTAATTTTATCAAAATCGGCTTTACGAAAACAACGCGCTCTCTTACACGACGTAACTTTTTTATCCAATACGTTCAAACCAGTTTCAAAAACAACCTCGAACGTTGGATGATAGGGATCTTCTGGTTGGGTAAGTGGGTGGACTCTAGTCAGAGTTACCATACTCTGATCGGAGACAAAGCATAAATCGAGTGTTCTATTTAGAGAATTTTGTAGGTGGTTGACCTGCAGCAGAGAAATGTCATGCAGGCCGTCAATAAGATCGTGTTGTTGTGATTTGCCTCATCACTTGGGGTCCAACTACACTCAGGTATGTTAAAGTCGCCAAGGACTATGAGGTGGTCTTTGTTAGATAACAAATTGAAGACATACTTTATTGCAAGCAAATGTTGAGTGTAGATAAGAATATCCGACGAAGGTGGGATGTACGAGCAGGTTATAAAAACCTGGAAGCCGGGAAGGTGTAATTTTACACAAATGAATTCAATATCATATTGAATCTCCGGGTGTACATGTTCTGACGCGATATCAGAATTTACCGCAATAGGAACACCGCCGCCGCGCCGATCATGACGATCAAACCTATAAGTTGTGAACTTGCTTGGAAAAATTTCAGAGCATAAAATCTTAGGTTTTAACCAAGTCTCAGTGAACACAAGCACATGGGATTCAAACGAAAGGCTATTTAAGAATAACGTAGGTAGCTTGATACGCAGGCCCCTTACGTTTTGGTAGGTTAATGTTAAAAATATTATTAGTTTTTTGAAGTCGCATTTTTGGAAGTGGTGGCCTGGTTTGGCAAATGTAGTTTAATTGGTTGACGATTCTTTTTTTTCTTTGCTTAGAATTCTTTAACCACAATATGATCGGGCCAGAAGTTAGCTGAGCATATTTAGTTATATAAATCGTTAGAGACACTAATTTTAATAGATGATATATTCCTTTCTTATGCAAACTTAAATTGTTCCACTTTTAAATCTTGGGCTTGAGATTTGGCTTGGATATAAGCCATAACATCTGAAGATGTGAGATCAGGGGCTAGCCTCGAGACAAATATGTGCCTCTTCGGTGGAATTCCGGTGACAGGCTTATTTCCCACAGATATAGGACCAGTGGGAGCAGGTTGTGCCGACAATCCCAAAGGCGAGCTTGCCTGAGGGACTATCGGTTGGGTAATTAGTATTTGCGGTTTCATAGGAATAGAAATCGCAGATGAATTATTGGGGAAAACGGAAATGAGCTCCACGGGCTCAACAGAGACATTTTTCTGTGCTGCTGATCTCGTAACTACAGGTGTAGTTAATGAAAGCAGCGGCAACGTTACTGGTGTGCTAAGTTGGTCAGCGTTCTGAGGCTGATAGGCACTAGTTGACGGCTGCTCCTTTTGAGCTGATTTTTTGCGCTTGGGAGACTCATTTAGTAGCTTAAGGCTATTTAATGAAGTGTCCAGCGCGGAGAACTGATCGGCAAGTTTGCGCAAACTACCAAACAGTTTCCTAAATCCCGTCCTAGTTTGGCGCATGAACGATACAAAATCGTTCTCAACCTCACGACACGCATCACAACAATAGTGCAGCCCGTTTCGCTTGGCTACAGCATCGGCCGTAGGGCCACTGAAGCCCGCACATTTTGCATGAGCAACGTTGTTGCAGATCCACCAACAAATACTTGCCTGAGCAGATGTAATCTGCTTTTGGCAGGTTTTCTTGAAGCAAATAATTCCTCCTTCCAATATTATGGGTGACCACTGTCAAAAATGCACACAACAAAAATAGAGAGAGAGGAAAGGTTAGGCACACACAGAAACTGTGATAAGAAGAGCGCGGTAAGAGAGTTTGTGCTGCAGTGCACAACAACAAAGATAAAAAAAAAGAGTTAGTGAGAGCCCGAGAGAGTCGAATTCGCTCACGAAAGTCGAAGTAAAAGAAAATGTTTTGCTGAAGCAATATAAACGTTTCTAAAAATAGAAACGTAAACAAATGAAATTGAAAGAAGAAAGCGAAGAACTCTTTTGCAAACAAGATTAGTTTAGCAAATTAAAAGAGTGCACTCGCGTAGTAAACGGATTTCTGTATATCAGCAGGTTAAGTGATAATGTTAGTATTTTTTTAGAGTTATTAAACACCGATTGCTTTATAATTTAACTAAGCTTCGGAGAGCAAGAAAAAAATGCGTCCGTTCACTTTAAAAGAGAATGAAAACTTCCGTTCGGAGATGAACGTAGCCTCTGATCCTGGATCGATCAGTGCCTTATAAGTCATGCCCAAATGGCAAACGTTTATAAGAGCATTGCCGAGAAGAACACCTTGTGTGTTCGCCGTGAAGTAATTCTGAATATTAGTCGTCGGAGGAGTAGACTGTATATTAGAATTCTGGGTAGTTGATGCAGAAGTTGTCAAAGAGGGCGCAGGAGGAGGGGGGCCACGATGCAGGAGTGTATTGTGGCGACACTTGTACGTAAAACAATTGTGTTGACTCGTGCAATCTTTAAGGATATGCCCTCTTGCGAAACAATTCAGACATAACTTTTACTGTTTGATGACCTTGGACCTTTCATCAACAGCCATTTGGAGAAAGCGCGGACACAGACGTATAGGATGGTTCTCTTTTGAATAGAGGTTGCAGGTTTGTGGTTTGCCAACAACCTTTGATTCAAAGGAGTTGACCTTACTTACTTAGGGATTATCTTATTATTATAAAACAATAAAATAATAAACCACAAAATAATATGCAAATCGATCGGAAAATTATCGAAAAATATTGAGCACGGAATATGTTGTTAAATTCAAGGCAGCACTGTTTCGTGAAAATTGGAGGACGTTGCAAAAAAAAATATAAATACTAAACTTTATACAATATCGATATATTTGTATTCATTAAAAAAAATTATCGGAATATTTTATACTCAGCAGGGAACTTTGAGCAAATTGACGCAAATTAATTTATGTATATACAAATAACAAAATAAATTAAATTGTGAAAACAACTAAAAATAATTATTTATAATTTGAAATATATTTGCTCAGATGGAGGAAAAATAATCGATACCTTTGCAACGTTGCAGCGCTTTGTGAATATAACAACACAGTGCACAAAAAAACGACAAACTAAAAAAAACAGTGACTGAGAAAAATCACGGTTGCCCACTAAGTGATTATTTTTAAAAATAATCGAGCTTGTGCAGCCCTGGAACGATAACACTTAAAATGGAAAAAAAGTGGTGGTCGGTCGATTGTGATCGAACTGCGATTTCTAAAGCCGGCAAAAGGTAAATTAACGAAATTAAATAATATACAAAATTTCTTGCTGTGAATAGTAATAGTATTATGTAAACTTATAGTGTTATGTATAGTTATGTATAGTTATATATGTATATGTGTGTCTTGTGCCGGTGCAGCCGAAATATTGCTGCCCGTAAATATGTATGTACGTTTGTATGTTGATTGAATTGTATGTAAAACGTTTATTATTAATAAATAAATTTTACGCCTTTTTAAAAAAAAAACAAGTCGGAAAGGCTACAGTCACGCGGTGACTGTAAGAGGCCATGGATTTTCAGTTTATTTTTATATACCATAAAAAATATATATTGAAATAAAATTTTTAATATAATAAAAACAAAAATTAAAATAACGAAGAAGCAAGAGTCGATTGCGTAAGTTAGAATTTTTTGAATTTTTGGCGCGTGCCAAAATTCGTTACATACACACACAGCAGCGTCAACTGCTTCTTCTTGAATTTAGACGTCCATTAACAATTACACAGACCTGCCTCATGTTTTGTGTATTGCCTCACACGCATATACATATGTATGCATGTTTGAGCTTCGCGTGCATGTGTTGTATGCATGCACGCATAAGTACAGCATGCAAAACATCTTAAAAGGCAAAATGTAACACTTAATATATAAATTATTAGATAAATTAAATAAATGGCAAATAATTAAAAAATTCATATTCTTTATGAATATAAATGTAAGCAAATATGAAATACAGCACATAAAAAATTAAAATAGCTAAATTCTCTTTTCGCCGTGGGGAATCGAACCCTGGCCGTTTGCAAAGGAGTTCGTCATCCTAACAACTAGACCACCGTCGCTGCGCTCCGCGCCCGTTAAAATTGCATTTTTAGACCAGTTGCTCAAAAATGTCAAATGTTATGCACAACAATAACACTACTACAAGATTGAATAACCACAAGAAAGCCGAGTGTTATTTATTTATATTTAATAAGATTATTTGTGAAATTTGATAAATGAAATCAAATTTTATAATGATGAAAAAAAAAAAAAAAAAATATTAACTTCTAAATGGTGAAATAGTAAAAATAAAAACAAACTGCCTTCCCGAGGGATTGAACCTCCATTCTTTTGTTTGATTGCCTGCTGCTCTACACATTTGACCATCGCCGCTTTGACTCGCTGTGCGGCTAAGTAACTATTTCCTTCTCATATACACACATAACCATTTTCGCATTAAAAAGATTGAAAAAGCACATGGCTGGCAGCAGCTTGCAGGCAAGGCATCACAAATCTATAGAAAATGTTAACTCGCGTAACTTCTATGTTTATTATCCGATCGAGTTGCAATTTGTAAAATAAGTTTACATCGCATTTATCTATATGTATGCCAAAGCAGAAAGTTAAGACTTCAATACTTTGCTTAATAATCACAAATAACCACGCAGTGGGCGTGGTACCCGAAATTTAAAAACGACGTTTACTGCCTAGGATATACAGTAATCTTCATGCCAAATTTGGAGGGTCTAGCTTTCTTAATAGCTGAGAATCAGACGCTCATACAGACGGACAGACGGACAGACAGACAGACGGACAGACAGACATGGCTAGATCGACTCGGCTAGTGATCCTGAGCAAGAATATATATACTTTATGGGGTCGCAGATTTCTCCTTCTGCCTGTTACGCACATTCCGACAAACCTAATAGACCATGTATTTTTTTAAAATCCATGGCCTAACAAGTGGGTAAGGCTACAGTCGGGCGCCCGACAGTAAGATACCCTTCTCCCAATTTTCTAAATTCGTTACAAACGTGTAACCACACTCATAATTTCAAACAGAGAATTCTGCACAAATACTTCTAGTACATATAGCTTACTCGCTCGCACTCACACAGCGACGCGCGTAAAGAGTAAAGCGACACGACGAAACGTCGGATTCGACGTCAACTGCTCAAAGCAGCGCGCAAGCTGCTGCCCGTACCGAACATTTGTACTAAAAACGTTGACTTGAAAAACTTCTGTGTTCTGTGGTCCGATCGGATTGTAATTTGGAGATAATGTTCATATTGCATTTCGCTCTATACATACGAAAGCAGAACGTTATGGGTTTAATACTTTGCTTACTAAACGCAAATAACCGATTTGAGGGGGCGGTGGGCGTGGCATCAAACATTTGATATAAACTTGATCTGCTTATGGCTTATAGGAACCTTCATGCCAAATTTGGTATCTCTAGCTTTTTTAATAGCTGAGATCTGTTGTCTCATACAGACGGACAGACGGACAGACGGACGGACGGACAGACGGACAGACGGACAGACAGACGGACATGTCTGTGGGTATGGTCGAAGGGTATAAAAACATAACACTTATTTTCCATTTTTAAACCCATTGAAAATGGTCAAAAAAGGGTATACTAACTTTGTGCAAAATGTATGTAACAGGCATAAGGAGGCGTGGCAGACCCCATAATGTATATATATTCTTGCTCAGGATCATAAGCCGAGTCGATTGAGACATGTCCGTCTGTCTGTCCGTCTGTCCGACCGTCCGTCTGTCCGCCTGTATGAGACAACAGATCTCAGCTATTAAAAAAGCTAGAGATACCAAATTTGGCATGAAGGTTCCTGTAAATCATAGGCAGATAAAGTTTATCTCAAATTGTTGATGCCACGCCCACCGCCCCCCGCAAATCGGTTATTTGCGATTATTAAGCAAAGTATTAAATCCATAACGTTCTTCTTTGGTATGTATAAAGCTAAATGCAATATGAACATATCCTCTAAATTACAATCCGATCGGACTAAAAACACAGAAGTTATTAACGTCGACGTTTTTAGTACAAATGTTCGGTGCGAGCGGCAGCCGACGCGCTGCTTTGAGCAGTTGACGCCGACGTCGACGTTGCGTCGTGTCGCTTTACTCTTTACGCGCGTCGCTGTGTGAGTGCGAGCGAGTAAGCTATATGTACTAGAAGTATTTGTGCAGAATTCTCTGTTTGAAATTATGAGTGTGGTTACACGTTTGTAACGGATTTGGAAAATTGGGAGAAGGGTATCTTACTGTCGGGCGCCCGACTGTAGCCTTGCTTTCTTGTTTTTATATAATTTTGGAGGTACAATTGCCGCTTAGGGCTCGGATCTTGGCAATATACTTGGGCAAATATTATATATAAGTTTTATG